>SJXQ01003769.1:0-76092 GCA_006408695.1 Aepyceros melampus
AATCTTCTCTGTTGAGTATAATGTTAGCTGTGGATTTGTCAAATACGGTCTTTATTATGTTGAGGTATTTTCCTTCTGCATTCAATCTGTTTAGAACAGTGGTCCCAACTCTCTTGGCACCAGAGACAGATTTCGTGGAAGATAATTTTTGCACAGACCCGGGGTGGGGAGGATGGTCTCGACATGATTCAAGCACATTAGTTTTATTGTGCACTTGGTTTCTATTATTATTACCTCAGATGCACCTAAGATCATCAGGCATTAGATCCCAGAGGCTGGGGACCCCTGGTTTAGGCTATCTATTCTGAAAGGATATTACATGTTGTCAAATGCTTTTTCTATATATTTTGAGATGATCAAATGACTTTTATCTTTTTTTATATTTTATTAATGCAATGTATCACATTGATTTATTTGCATATGACCTAAACCAGTATTTTCAATCAAAGAATCTAACTTACCATATACTAAAACTTTTTTTTAAATTGGAGGATAGTTGATTTACAATGTGTTAGTTTCAAGTGTACAGCAAAGTGAATCAACTATACATATACCTACATCCACTCTTTTCTTAGATTCTTTTCCCATATATTAATAAGCCATTACAGAGAACTGAGTAGGATTCCCTGTGCTATAACAATAGGTCCTCACTAGTTATCTATTTTATATACAGTAGTATGTATATGTCAATCCCAATTTCCTAATTTATCCCTCCCCCACCTACCCCCTGGTAACTATAAGCCTGTTTTTTATATCTGTAACTCTATTTCTATTTTGTAGATATTTTCTGCTAACCATGTCTTCTCTTCAAAAGTTTCATGTTGATACACAAATTGAGTTCTCTAATTCTCCCTTTTAAAGGAAAATTATCATTCCTATCCATTCTCTCCATTTTTATCATATTTTGATAAGACTTCTTTCACATATGTGATAAGCATTATGTCCTAATCTTCATTAGAAATGTATAGGAAGAGTTATTTTGTCTTTATCTTAAAGCATAAGAATTATGTAGCCAAAAAAAAATCTTTCTACTGACAGATCATTGGTCAGGTGCTCTTATTCTGAGTAATCCATATCTTATAATTCTTATCTATACCACTAATTTTTAAGAGTTTCTAAACTAAAAAGATCCATTTACTTTTCCTTAACCTCTTGGTGTTAAGAGGCTACGAAAAAAAATAAATTTTTCCCTGACAAAAAAAAAATTTTTTTTACCTCAAAAACTCTGTATTATTTTGAACAACCTATGCTAATTCTTTTTTTTTAAAACGATTATTAGCATGGCAGCCAAGGAGATGAGCTGCTCAGATCTCCTTTCAAGAAAGAACATAAAATACACCTGCATGGAGGATAAATAGCGACTAGAATCTTAAGGTTCTGCCACAGCTCTCTAGCCAAAACCACAATTTTCCTAGGCATAACCCAACCAATGACTATGCATGGTTGGGATACTAGGACCTGGTCACTTCCACCTAACACAGGACTCCTCTAAGAGGCAATCTTTGCTTTAGAGCTCCCCACTGAGTTGGCCGAGACTTTGTACCGAGTTAACCGCTGTACAGAATATTAATTAAGCTAGGACAGTAGCTTACAAATTGGCTCAGAAAAAAACATCCTTGGGGTCAGAGTAAAACGTTTGCAGGGGTAAAAACAACTACCTTAACCAATTTTCCAAATAAAATGGCAAAAGTCTTCAGTATATTTGTTTTTAATATTTTATACCACTTTTTCCTCCCTAAAGATTCATTATTTTGACACAAAAAGTAAACCCTTTAACCTGGAAAGAGTTCAACTGTTTTCATAATGTTGTAGAGCAGTATCTTCTTAATCTCATCCTATAAGTACATGTGGAAGAATCCAAGGGAGTATACAAATTAGAGAAATAAATGTTTGTTTGAGGTGCTAAAATTACAGTTTTATGTTTGGATCTTTGATGAATAATAATGCTACATCAGTATTAAATAATTGTGTCTGCTGGGTCCTTTGGGAAGAAAATGCTAAGACAAAGATAGGAATGTAAGAAATGTTTTAGAGAACAATGCCTGTGAAAGGTTAAAGGAAGCAGGACTGGGCCAGGAAAATCTCACCATGATGCAGCAAGGACAAAATCTCAATCATGTCATCAACTAACATTTTTTTAAAGCCAACTGGAAACTTGACCTATGCTAACACCATACCTATAGTTATATGAACTTCTTTCCTTTTGTGAAAATGGAGAAAATACTTTGACATCAACTATCTATCATTTCTCTAGTTCTTCACAATTCTCATTGACCATCATTAGCCACTTTCTAGGACCATCACTGATGATGCCCTGGAATTTTATTAATCCCCCACAGAAAACTTATTGTGCTAAGCCGCTTCAGTCGTGTCTGACTCTGTGGGACTCTATGGACTGTAGCCTGCCAGGCTCCTTCTGTCCATGGGACCCTCAAGGCAAGAACACTGGTTGCCATTCCTTCTCCAGGAGATCTTCCCAACCCAGGGATCCAGCCAGTGTCTCTTAAATCTCCTGCACTGGCAAGAGAGCTCTTTACCACTAGCGCCACCTGGGAAGCTCCGAATCACTACTGTACCTAGCAATCCAACACAAATATTATCATCCAACATGAGTGTCAATTTCATTTCAAAAAATTATCACCAAAAATGGTATAAAAGAAGAAATTTAAAATAATCTGATTATAGACTAAATTAGAGTAAGCAAGACAGAAAAAAAAGAATTACAAGACACAGATCCAAAAGGAGAAGTAAACCTAGAGGTAAAAATCAACATTTTGGGGCACTTTTTCCCTAGCACAATTCTCCAAATCAAGCTGAAGATTTAGAAGACAAGCAGAGCTTCTGACAGGCAGGGAGGGATAGAGAACAAATACTGGAGTCCAGAGTCCACCAAGAAGTAGAGTTAAATATTCTGTATCTGATGTCCATACCCTAAAGGGCTACTCCCTAGGAATCCGAAAATAACTATCTTTGGGATTACAGCCCAGCCTCAAATCATCTCAGTACTTAAAACTGGACTAAGGTGAGACAGTATCAGTAGTTCCCTTAGCCACCTGCCAGAAGCAAAAATAAATTCATCCTAAATCTTCAGTTATTTCTATAACTTTTCTAATATCCAGCACTCAATCAAATATGACTAGGCATAGAAGGCAATGGTTTTTTTCCCCTAAGCACAATAAAACCCCCACAGGAATCCAGAAAATAACGCTATCAGAAACAGACTATAAAATACCCAAGTCTTATGCCCCATGCATAACTTCCATAAGAATACTCCTAGCAGCTGTATTTGTAATAACCAAAAACTGAAAACTTCCCAGGTTTTTCCCAGGTGACGCTAGTGGTAAAGAACCTGCCTGCCAATACAGGAGACATAAATGAGGTGGGTTCAATCCCTGAGTCAGGAAGATGCCCTGGAGGAGGAAATGGCAACCATTTTCAGTACTCCTGCCTGGAGAATCCCCATCAACAAAGGAGCCTGGCAGGCTATAATCCACTGGGTCTCAAAGAGTGGGACATAACTGAGCACACACACAAACTGGAAACAGCCTAAATGTCTTTGGATGGACAAATGAATCAACAAACCTCAATGCTGTCCATCTGTCAGCCACAAAATGGGATTTGTTGTTGTTTAGTCGCTAAGTTGTATCTGACTCTTTTGCAATCCCATTACTCAACAATGAAAAGAAACTATTTGATCAACACAACCAGGATATCAAGATAATCATACTGAATGAAAGAAGCCCCCCAGATACGTACAGGTTATATATTTATATAAATTGCCAAAAATACAAATAATCTACAGTGCCAGAAAGCAGGTCAGTGGTTACTTAGGGATGGGAGTGGTAAGGCGAGTAATGGATATGTTTATTATTATGTTGGTCATGGTGATGGTTTTACCAGTATAAACATATCAAAACTTATAACATTGTAAATATGTGCAGTTTATTTTACAATAAATCAATTATATCTCAATAAACCTAAAAACCTTAATATGTTCAAATAAATAATAATAAACTTTTTTTTAACAAAAGAACCAGGTAAATAATCTAAAATTGAAGCATACTATTAACCAAAATTAAGAATTCAATGTGTAGGTTTACAAGCAGCTCAAAATGTAAGTCAGAAGAAAACATGCAGAATACAAAGAGACAAAAGGATGGGCTATATAAAAAATTAAAAGTTGGGGAGCAAAACAAGAAGAGATACAATGGGAAAATCAACATACATGTATTTGGAATTCCAAAAAGAGAAAGAAAATGGGACAGAAGAACATTTAAAGTGATAATGGCTAAAAATTTTTGGAAACTGGTTTTGAAACATCATGATTGAGCCTAAAGAAGCCCAATGAAACGCAAACATATAAATAGAAAGAAAATCATGGTGACTTCAAAGACAAAGGGGGGTAAGATGCTTAAAGCAGCGTGTGAAAGTGACAGCTTCGCTTCCTGGCGGAAGTCTGAAGAGCCAGTATGATTCACCATGAAGGCGCACTCCATCAGCACCCACCCATATTCCTTGGATCTTTCGGGGCCAACTTTCACCTGCAGGGTCAGCATCTCGGTGCCTGAGGCTTTCTCTATACCAGGAAAGACAACCTACCTGCCTTCTCAGCAGGTCAGAGTGCCTAGGAAATTACACACCAGGGGAAGGAAATGGCAGCCCACTCTAGTATTCTTGCCTGGAGAATCCCATGGAAGAAGGAGCCTGGTAGGTTACAGTCCATGGGGTTATAAAGAGTTGGGACACAACTGAGCGACTTCACTTTCACGGGGGAAAAAAAAAATTAGACTTTAGGCTAACTTCAACAGAGACAATAGAAGCCAGAACACAATAGAAACACATCCTTAAACTGTTGAATGATAACTGCCAACTTAGAATTCTATTCCCTGGAAAAATATTTTTCAAGCATGAATGTGAAACACATTTTCAAATATAACAGAAAATTCTCACAATTACACACAGAAAACTCAGCATAATTATTTTGAGACTAATTCATACAGTTGCATATCAATAGCTTGTTCCTTTTTATTGCTAAGGCGTATTCAACTGTATAGATATATCTCAATTTACTTGTATATTCATCTATTAATGGACACTTGGGTTGTTTCCAATTTGAGGCTATTACAAACATAGTATGCTTCAAGTAGAAGAAATATTTTGCCAGGCAGAAGCCTTAGAGATGCAGGAAGGGAAAAAATGTAACATTAAGTATGTGATGTTCAAATAAATAATAATAAACTTTTTTTTAACAAAAGAACCAGGTAAATAATCTAAAATTGAAGCATACTATTAACCAAAATTAAGAATTCAATGTGTAGGTTTACAAGCAGCTCAAAATGTAAGTCAGAAGAAAACATGCAGAATACAAAGAGACAAAAGGATGGGCTATATAAAAAATTAAAAGTTGGGGAGCAAAACAAAGAAGAGATACAATGGGAAAATCAACATACATGTATTTGGAATTCCAAAAAGAGAAAGAAAATGGGACAGAAGAACATTTAAAGTGATAATGGCTAAAAATTTTTGGAAACTGGTTTTGAAACATCATGATTGAGCCTAAAGAAGCCCAATGAAACGCAAACATATAAATAGAAAGAAAATCATGGTGACTTCAAAGACAAAGGGGGGTAAGATGCTTAAAGCAGCGTGTGAAAGTGACAGCTTCGCTTCCTGGCGGAAGTCTGAAGAGCCAGTATGATTCACCATGAAGGCGCACTCCATCAGCACCCACCCATATTCCTTGGATCTTTCGGGGCCAACTTTCACCTGCAGGGTCAGCATCTCGGTGCCTGAGGCTTTCTCTATACCAGGAAAGACAACCTACCTGCCTTCTCAGCAGGTCAGAGTGCCTAGGAAATTACACACCAGGGGAAGGAAATGGCAGCCCACTCTAGTATTCTTGCCTGGAGAATCCCATGGAAGAAGGAGCCTGGTAGGTTACAGTCCATGGGGTTATAAAGAGTTGGGACACAACTGAGCGACTTCACTTTCACGGGGGAAAAAAAAAATTAGACTTTAGGCTAACTTCAACAGAGACAATAGAAGCCAGAACACAATAGAAACACATCCTTAAACTGTTGAATGATAACTGCCAACTTAGAATTCTATTCCCTGGAAAAATATTTTTCAAGCATGAATGTGAAACACATTTTCAAATATAACAGAAAATTCTCCAATTACACACAGAAAACTCAGCATAATTATTTTGAGACTAATTCATACAGTTGCATATCAATAGCTTGTTCCTTTTTATTGCTAAGGCGTATTCAACTGTATAGATATATCTCAATTTACTTGTATATTCATCTATTAATGGACACTTGGGTTGTTTCCAATTTGAGGCTATTACAAACATAGTATGCTTCAAGTAGAAGAAATATTTTGCCAGGCAGAAGCCTTAGAGATGCAGGAAGGGAAAAAATGTAACATTAAGTATGTGAGCTGGGAGAAATATCAATAACCTCAGATATGCAGATGACATCACCCTTATGGCAGAAAGTGAAGAAGAACTAAAGAGCCTCTTGATGAAAGTGGAAGAGGAGAGTGAAAAGTTGGCTTAAAGCAATATTCAGAAAACTAAGATCATGGCATCTGGTCCCATCACTTCATGGGAAATAGATGGGGAAACAGTGGCTGACTTTATTTTTCTGGGCTCCAAAATCACTGCAGATGGTGACTGCAGCCATGAAATTAAAAGATGCTTACTCCTTGGAAGGAAAGTTATGACCAACCTAGACAGCATGTTAAAAAGCAGAGACATTACTTTGCCAACAAAGGTCTGTCTAGTCAAAGCTATGGTTTTTCCAGTGGTCATGAATGGATGTGAGAGTTGGACTATAAAGAAAGCTGAGTGCAGAAGAATTGATGGTTTTGAACTGTGGTGTTGGAGAAGACTCTTAAGAGTCCCTTGGGCTGCAAGGAGATCCAAGCTGTTCATCCTAAAGAAAATCAGTCCTGAATATTCATTGGAAGGACTGATGCTGAAGCTGAAACTCCAATACTCTGACCACCTGATGCGAAGAGCTGACTCATTTGAAAAGACCCTGATGCTGGGAAAGATAGAGGGCAGGAGGAGAAGGGGACGACAGAGGATGAGATGGCTGGATGGCATCACCAACTCAATGGACATGGGTTTGGGTGAACTCCGGGAGTTGGTGATGGACAGGGAGGCATGCTGCAGTTCATGGGGTCACAAGAGTTGGACATGACTGAGCGACTATATGTGAGCAAACCTAAATTAATGACTGTTTAAAACAACAGCATTTAAAACAGCAGCAAACAAGTCAGTAGAAATAAATGAAGTTAAATTGTTCTAAAGCTCTCAAACTAGCAGGGAGAGGATAAGATTAAAAGTATCTATATTACTATTCTTTGATAATTCAGAGAAAATTCAGTAATAATTATAAAGAAATGTGAGACATTCAATTCTTAAATTCAACATATATGGGACTTTCCTGGAGGTCCAGGGATTAAAGCTCCACACTTCCACTGCAGGGGCACAGGTTCGACCTCTGATCACGGAACTAAAATCTCACGTGCCATGCAGCACAGCCCCTCTCCCCCACAAAATTCAACAAATACTTACTGAATGCCTGCTATATGCCAAGCACAAAACACGTACTATGTATACACAGCAGTGAAAAAAATAGTTACAAGCAACTCAAAGCCCACCAACTGTGGAATGGATAAATGCAATACAGTTTCTTCATAAAATGGAATACTACCCAACAGTGAAAAAAAACTACAATACATGTAACATGGATGAATCTCAAAACATAATATTCAGTGAAAGAAGAAAGACACATAAGATTATCTATGTATTCCTCCATTCATATTAAGTCCAAACACAGGCAAGAATAATCTATAGAATTATAAATCAGAAGTGTATCTTTGGAGAGGAGGAAGGGTTAATGACTGGAACAGAGCATAATGAGGACCTATGGGGCACTGACAACACTCCAGTTTTGAAGTGAGTGGTAGTTAAATCCATGTGTTCGTTTTGGGGAGTATTTACTGAGCTGCATAGTTTGTGTACTTTTGTATTTGCATGCTACAATTTCATTAAAAGTTTTTTAAAAGATGGTGTAGTTTATATGCACTGATAGGGCAAACTTCAGAGCATACTCCTGGGAAAATTAAGCTCTGAGAAAAAGAAGAAACTACTGAATAACAGTTTTATCTATTTTTATAAAAATATAATGCCTATATACATTATGCGAAAAGAATTCTGAGAGGGTATCAACAAAATATCAGCAGGAGTTATATCTGAATGCCATAAATGAGGGGGGGAGCATTTTGTCCCCATATTGGTCTGTTTTTTAAATTTATACAACAAATATGGAAATCCTACATGATAGATATACATGAAAACTAATTATAAAAGAAAGTCTTCTTATCCTCCTTAATCTAAAGATAATTCATCATAAAAGAGATAAAAGCCAAATGGGAATAGAAAAGCTCTGCTTTCTCTGACAATCTACTAATACAACACCTCAGTTCCAAACAGCAGAACTATCCTTTCTTCGTTGTTACTGCTACCAAAACAATCTTAAAAGCTTTTTACAGACTTAAGCATTTGTCACAGCTTCATTACAAGCTTTGGCCTTCTCCACACTATTTGTATACTCTAGTGTCTTTTATATTTATCTTTGCTTATATCTGTCTTTGCCCTTTTTTTTAAATATCCTTTCAATAACTGCACTGATCAGTACTCCCATCTTATTTTACCTTCTGTTCTTCTCAAAAGTAATATCCCAAGATTTTTTTAGAATGTCTTGTCTTCAAAGAGCAAAACACTGGAAAATTAAAATTTCACCAACTCCACACAATTCAAACATGTATTAATACTTGTCACTGAAAGTAATGACTCTTTTATAGCTAACTGTAAAATATTACAAACCCTTTCAATGCAGTTACCCAATAGTCAACACTTTTTTCTTTCTTTTTGGCCATGCTGCTGGCATGTGGACTCTCAGTTCCCCAAACAAGGATCAAACCCATGCCCCTCGCATTGGAAACTTGGAAGTGCAGAGTCTTAACCACTGGACTGCCAGCGAAGTCCCCCAGTATTCAACATTTTATGTGCTTCATTTTGGGGTTTTCCTAATACCACTTTGATCAAACCTTTAAACAGCAAATGAAATGCAGAAATATTTACCACAACAATTTATAAATACTCAATTTTACTTATATTACATAAAATTTATGCAATGAGAAAAAATAACACCATTTGATCACTAAACACAACTTATTTTGAGGTACGTCCCCCTTTCATCTCTCTCCATTTGGGTTTGTTTCAGATCCGTAATTACTTTGCATATATGACCTCAGATTTTCACTTTTTTTCCCAACTATACCATAAGACTTTTCCATGTTTCTATACCCTCCAACATTTTTAACTATAATCATCCCATTCGTGCTGAAGATTACTGGCTCCATTGTTTAGCTACTATAAATAATGCTGCAAAAAACATCTTTAAAGTAAAAGTGAAAGTCACTCAGTCATGTCTGACTCTTTGTGACCCTATGGACTATACAGTCCATGGAATTCTCCAGGCCAGAATACTGGAGTGTGTAGCCTATCCCTTCTCCAGAGGATCTTCCCAATCCAGGGATCAAGCCCAGGTCTCCCACACTGCAGGCAGATTCTTTACCAGCTGAGCCACAAGGGAAGCAAAATAAATAACACTGCAATAAACATCTTTATATAGTCATTTTTCCATATTTTTTATTTTATTCTTAGGTTAGATTCATAGTCTTCCCTAAGGCATTATGGAAAAGGCGGTTCTTGAATTAAAGGAGAAAGTATTTCAGGAATTCCCTGGCAGTCCAGTGGTTTGGACTCTACACTTTCACTGCTGAGGGCAAGGGTTCAATCCTGGCCGAGGAACTAAGAACCCAGAGGCCAAGAGGCAAGACCAAAATAAAGAATAAAGCAGAGAGAATTTTCAATAGACAAGAGGACAAGCAAGTCCCTGGATCTGAGCTCTGTGGGGAATAGAGTGATTCCATTTGGCTGATACATTATATATGTACAAAGGAAAACAATAAGAAATAAAAATTGGAAAGAGGGGTTGAAGCAAGATAAAGGAGGAATTTTATTAAGTGGACAATGGAGGGTAACTCAAATTTTTAAGTAACACAGGTTAATGTAACTGATACATGTTTCTCAAAATAAGTAAAAACTTTAAGTGGCTCTGAACATGTAAGTGGGGCTTCTAAAATTTTTATCTAAAGACCTACCTCAAATCATAAAACTATAACCATCTCCTATATCAGAACTTTTTAAGCTTCAATCTTTTTCAGGTTCCCCTTCTAAAAAGTGAGTTGATTCAAGGAAATAAGAAGGCAAGCCACAGACTGGAAAAAAAATATTTGCAAAGAAGACTTAAGTAGACAGTTTTCCAAAGAACACATACAGATGGCAAACAGGCACAAGAATAGATACCCAACATTGTGAATTATTGGAGAAATGCAAATCAAAACCACAGTGTGGTATGCCTCATACCAGAATGGCCATCATTAAAAAGTCTACAAATAACAAATGCTGGAGAGAGGGTGGAGAAAAGGAACCCTCCTACAACACGTTGTGGGAAGATAAGTTGTTGGTATAGCCACTATGGGAAATACTAAAATACTATGGAGATTCCTCAGAAAACTAAAAATAGAATTATCATATGATCTAGCAATCCCATTTATCGGCACATATCCAGACAAAGCTATAATTCAAAAAGACACATGCACGTCTATGTTCACAGCAGCGCTCTTCAGAAGAGCCAAGACATGGAAGCAATCTAAATGCCATCAACAGAAGAACAGATGAAGAAGATGCGGTACATATACACAATGGAATACTACTCAGCCATTAAAAACAATGCCATTTGCAGAAACATGAATGCAATCAGAGATTATCATAATAAGTAAAGTAAGTCAGAAAGAGAAAGACAAATAACAAACGATAGTACTTATTTGTGGAATCTCAAGTATGACACAAAGGAACTAATCTACAAAACAGAAACAGACTTGGGGCACAGAAAACAGACTGTGGCTGCCAAGGGGGAGGGAGCTGGGGAAGGAATGGAGTGGGAGGTTGAGGTTAGCAGATGTAAGCTATTATATATGGAATGGATAAACAACAAGGTCCTACCGTATGGGCAGGGAACTATATTCAGTATCCTGTGATAAACCGTAATAGAAAGGAAAAGTTTCAAAAGTGTATGTATAAATGAAACAGTTCCCTGTACAGCAGAAATTAACACATTATAAATCAGTATTTGCAAATAAATAAAGGGCTGTTATCCAAAATATTTTTTAAAAACTCTTAAAACTCAACAGTAAGAAAATGAATAATCCAATACATTAAAAATGGGTAAATGATTTAAACAGGCATCTTTCCAAGGAAGATATACAGAGGCATATTAGCATATGAAAAGACATTCAATACCATATTTTATTTGGGAACTGCAAACAGAAATAATTAAATACCATCACACACATATTAGAATGGCCAAAATTCAAAACACTAACAACATTAAATGCCGTCAAGAATACAGAAAAACAAGAAATCTCATTCACTTCTGGTAAGACTGAAAAATGGTACAGCCTCTTTGGAAGACATCGTGGCAGTTTCTTACAAAAGTAAACATACTGTTACCATACAATGCAGCAATTGTGCTCCATGTTATTTACTGAAAGAAGCTGGAAACATACATCCACATCAAAACCTGCACATGGGTGTAGTTTTATCCATAATTGTTAAAACTTGGAAGCAACCAGTATGTCTTTCAGTAGGTGAATGGTACATCCAAACAATTAAATAATATTCAGCACTAAAAAGGCATGAGCTATCAAGCCAGAAAGAGACATGGAGGTATCTTACATGCATATGACTAAGTGAAAGATACCAATCTGAAAAGGCTACATATGATTTCAACCAAAGACATTCTGGAAAAGGCAAAACTATGGAGACAGCCGTTGGATCACAGAAAAAGCAAGAGAATTCCAAAAAACATCTACTTCTGCTTCACTGACTATGCTAAAGCTTTTGACTGTGTGAATCACAACAAATTGAGGAAAATTCTTAGAGAGATGGGAATACCAGAGCACCTAACCTGCCTCCTGAAAAACCTGTATTCAGGTCAAGAAGCAACAGTTAGAACCAGACATGGAACAACAGACTGGTTCAGGAAAGGAGTATGTCAAGGCTGTATATTGTCATCCTGCTTATTTAACTTATAAGAAGAATACATCCTGTGAAATGCCAGGCTGGATGAAGCACAAGCTGGAATCAAGATTGCTGGGAGAAAATCAATAACCTCAGATATGCAGATGATGCCACCCTTATGGCAGAAAGTAAAGAAGAACTAAAGAGCCTCTTGATGAAGGTGAAAGAAGAGAGTGAAAAACCTGGCTTAAAATTTAACATTCAGAAAAACTAAGATCAGGACATCACTTCCTCACAAACAGATGGGGAAAAAATGGAGAGAGTGACAGACTTTAGTTTCTTGGGCTCCAAAAATCACTACAGATGGTGACTGCAGCCATGAAACCAAAGACACTTGCTCCTTGGAAGAAAAGCTATGACAAACCTAGACAGCATTTAAAAAGCAGAGACATCACTTTGCCGACAAACGTCCATATGGTCAAGGCTATGTTTTTCCAGTAGTCATGTATGGATGTGAGAATTGGACCGCAAAGAAAGCTGAGTGCCAAAGAACTGACGCTTTCAAACTGTGGTACTGGAGAAGACTCTTGAGAGTCCCTTGGACTGCAAGGTGATCAAACCAGTCAATCCTAAAGGAAATCAACCCTGAATATTCACTAGAAGGACTGATGCTGAAACTGAAGCTCCAATATTTTGGCCATTTGATGTGAAGAGCTTACTCACTAGAACAGACCCTGATGCTGGGAAAGACTGAGGGCAAGAGGAGAAGGGGATGACAGATGATGAGATGCTTGAAAGCACCATCGATTCAGTAGACTTGAGTTTGAGCAAACTCCAGGAGACAATAAAGGACAGGGAAGCCTGGCATGCTGCAGTCCACAGGATCACAAAGAGTCAGACACAACTGAGCGACTGAACAACAACAAATGGAGACAGTAAAAAGATTAGTAGTTGCCTAGAGAATCCCAGGGACGGGGGAGCCTGGTGGGCTGCCATCTATGGGGTCGCACAGAGTCAGACACGACTGAAGTGACTTAGCAGCAGCAGCAGCAGCAGATTCAGGAGAGAGGTAGTGATGAATAGGTGGAACACGAAGGATTTTTAGGACAGTGAAACTATTCTGTATGATACTATAATGACAGACACAAATCACTATGTATTTGTAAAACAGATAGAATGTACAATACCAACAGAGAACCCTAATGTAAACTACAGATTTAGGGTGATAATAATATGTCAGTGTAGGTTCATCAACTAACAATTGTCCCACTCTGATGCAGGTTGTTGATACTCACGGAGTACACACCAGGGTAGAGGGTATACAGCAACTCTGTACTTTCCCCTCAATTTGCTATGAATCTAAAACTGCTCTAAAAACTCATTTTTTGTTGTAGTTTTTGGTTTTTTCTTCCAGTTTTTTTGAGATACAAAGTTTTTTTTTAATTGGAGTACAGTTGCTTTACAATGTTGTATTAGTTTCTACTGTACAGCAAAGTGATCAGCTGTAAGTATACATATTCCCCTCTCTTGGATTTCCTTCCCATTTAGGTCACTATGAGCACAGCGTAGAGTTCCTTGTACTAAACAGTAGATTCTGTCTCATTAGTTAACTATTTCATACAAGGGCTCTCCAGGTGGCTCAGTGGTAAAGAATCTGCCTGCTAATACAAGAGGTGCAATTCCTGGGTTGGGAAGATCCAGTGGAGTAGGAAATGACAACTCACTCCAGTATTCTTGCCTGGAAAATTCCATGAACAGAGGAGCCTGGCAGATTATAGTCCATAGGGTCGCAAAAAGTCAGACATGACTGGGTGCACACACAAAGTGTATGTATGTCAATCCCAATCTCCAATCCATCCTGCTACCCCTTCCCTGCTTGGTAACCATACATTTGTTCTCTATGTCTGCGATTCTATTTCTGCTTTGCAAATAAGTATCTATACCATTCTTTTAGATTCCACATTCATGTGCTAATATATATTTATTTTTATCTGACTTACTTTACTCTGTATGATGATATCTACGTCCTTTCATGTCTCTGCAAGTGGCACGATTTCATTCCTTTTTATGGCTGAGTAATATTCCAGCCATATATGTATATATGTACTATATCTTCTCCATCCATTCCTTTCTTGATGGCCACTAATGAGGTATCACCTCACACTGGTTAGAATGACCATCATTAAAAATCTATGAACAATAAATGCTAGAGAGGGAGTGGAGAAAAGGCAACCCTTTGCACTGTTGGTGGAAATGTAAATTGATACAGCCACAATAGAGAATAGTATGGATGTTCTTTAAAAAACTAAAAGCAGTGCTATCATATATTCTAGCAATTCCACTCCTGGGCACATACCCAGAGAAAACCATAATTCAAAAAGATACATGCACCCCAATGTCCACTTCAGCTGACCACCCAAATGTCCATCAACAGTATAAAGTCTTTTATAAAAAAATAAGATCTCAAAAAAATTTTTTTAAAGTTAACATCTCAAAAAGTTAAAAAAACAAAAGTTAACATCTCAAAAGCACCTAAGAGTCTCATATGCAGTAGAACAGCAGTTCATTAATGCTTCATTAAATCCTAGCTTGATCACCAATTACAAACATCAAAATAAGCATGTTAGATGCCTGTCCAAGTTAAGCATCAAGGTCTTGATTGGGATTTATATTACAAAGGTGTATTTGTCTGTTAAAACTTAACTTGTACACTTAGGCTCTTGTGTATTTTATTCTATATAAATTAACGTCCAGAAAATTCTGAAATTTTAAAGTGATTCTGAAGAAACTTGACTGGGTATTACAGCCAATAAGCAAATAAAATTTCTGCACTTGAAGTTGATTTCTTTTTTTTCCATTTGAAGTTTTAAAGGAGAGGTGTTACCAAACATACAATAATTAGCAATGCAACCACAGAGAGAAAGGAAAAAAACTGGAGAGGATAAAGTACAAGTTTCAAAGTTGAAAAGCAGTTGGATAAATTTAGCTGTATTAGCTCACCTCGGAACACTAAATCCTAAACCATGGGGAAAATGACTAGAAGCTACCAGATTTACACTTCAGAATGCTCAACAAGCTCTGACAGTCCCAAGCAAGACTGGTAGTACCAAACAATTGTAGAAGTGAAGGATCAGTGGGACTGCAGGAAAGCCTAGGTAAAAATCAGTTAAATCCCCAGATACCCTCCCTTCTCTACACACCTAAGTGATATCCTTGCTCTACCCTAGCAGAAGAGTAGAAGCTTAATTAATATCAGGAAAAAAAAAAAGAGAGAGGGTAACTCATCTGTGGGAATACTTAGCAATTGAGAGTAATGATTTCAAACTGAACAGAGAAGAAATGGTTTAATAGTTTACATAGGGAGTGCTGCAACCCCAAATAATCTTCCTCCCAAATTTCTGGCAAAGAAACCTATACCTTCCAGGCAAGAGCTATGGGAAATCTGACAAGACCAAAAGACCAAGGGAGGATGGAAGGATGTAAATCTGTAAGTTACCAATTTGGAAGAGTCTACTGTATAGCCATAATAATGAAGACAAAAACAGCCACTGGAGGACATGAAATTTCAGAAACCAGGAATAAATGAAAAATCCAAAGCTCTGAGGGAGGGGAAACAGCACTACATACAGGATTAGGAATGAGAGTAGCTCTGGATTCTCAACAATCTCAAAATCTAAAAGGCAATGGACAAGGACTTCCCTGGTGGTCTAGTAGTTCAGACTTTTACTTCCAGTACAGAGGTTGAAGGTTCCATCCCTGGTTGGGAAGCTAAGATCCCACATGCTTTGCAGCCAAAAAACCAATAAACATAAAACAGAAGCAATACTGTAACAAATTCAACAAAGACTTTAAAAATGATAGACATTAAAAAATCTTTAAAAAATAAAGACAATCGATCAATAACTTCAAATTTCTGAGGGGAAATATTTCTAGCCAATTAAAAGTATCAATCAAGAATAAAAACATTTCAGACATGCAAGGCCTCAAGAATGTTACTTCCTTTTTATCTTTTTGCAAGATGCTGCTGGAAGATAGCGCTAACAAAATTAAAAGAAGAGGTGAGATTCAGAAATAAAGAGATCCTACACAAAGAAAGGAGAAAAGGAGAATCTTCAGAATGATGGGGAAGAAAAGTTTCAGGATATCAGTAGTGCATCATACAGAACAATTAATATAAAAAGCACCTCAGTCAGCCCAAGGAGAGAGAGCTTGAAGAAGATAAAGCTGACAAGATTTAAATGGCTGACAGTTAGTTGTATTTGAACTAAGGATAAGCAATAGAAAACTAAGTAAACAACAAAAAAGATAATTATTAAGTTCCTTTACATCATTAAAATGAAAGCACTGAACTTAGACAAAATTGCAATGTAACATTTGGGAAGATGCCAGGTGAGTGGGACGTGCTTCTGTGCAGGCAAGTGAAATAGGTTAGGGGAAAGTCAATCCCCATTTTCACAATGGAAAGTCCAAGAAATACAGCCTAATATTTTTAATCAAAAAGAGCAATAAAAGGTTTATTTAGAGATATGGAGTCATAGGAGTCATATCAGATAAGGTTAGGCAGGGCTGCAAGTGAAAGGAAATCTTAATAGTAGTTTAAACAAAACAGAAATTTCTCTTTCACACAAATGAAATCATCTAAGGTTGATATGGAGGATCCATAATTATCTTTTCACTCTACAATCTTCAATATATAGTTTTTAATTCTTGCTCATGATGGCTGCTCAAGTTTTAACCATAACATCTACTGTCTAATCAGCAGCAAAGAAAAGTAAAAATGAAGGGTGTGCTCCTTCCTCTTAAAAACATCTCCCAAAAGCTGAAAATGACTTACTGTTTAGTATTTAATCATATTACTGCAACTAGCCAAAAGAAAGATTATTAACATTTTTGCCCTGTTGTGGGAAAAAGAAAACCACTTCATTAAGATCAAGGATACTTTCAGAGTATCAGATGTTATTAATTCTGCAAAATGCACAAAGGATGAGAAATTCCCTAGAGTTAAGACACTGTAGTTAGTATACTAATAAATTATACATATATATTTTTTACCAGATTTTTACATCCAGAAATGACTTTTCTCTCTTAGTTATGGTCTAAGGACAAGATTTTTATGTTGAATGAGAGAAAAGAAGTACATGCAAAGTAATTAATAATAGCTAACATTTATTCAGTGTTTTCTGAATGTACAAAGCCCTTTACAAACATCTCCTTCAATCTCTACAGTCTGGTAGATACTCTCATTATTTCCATTTACAGATAATGGAGGATATAGGTAACTTGTCCAAAGTTTTGCATCTGACAGTACAGGACCTGGGATTCAGTCTCAAGCATTCAATCAAAACTCCACAATCTACAGCCTTTTTTAACACCTGTGTTGTCCTGCTTTATTTCAGTGAAAATTCTGTTCCCTTATTTGAATTTAAATAAGATTGCTTGCAGGAAAAGAGAGCTACTCAAGCAAGTTCAATTGAAAGCGAGGTTATTACAAAGGCACAACAAAGATCTCAAGTCCAAAGGGTTGATTCACAGAAGCCAGACCAAGCCCCAGAACGCAGGTACATGGCCTGGGTTCGCTTACCTCTGCATGCCTTCTCTGTTTTGCCCCGCTTTTTTCCTGTTGGTCAGCTCCTTTGCTCCCGAGTAGTTTCCTACTCCTTTGTGATTTTTCACGAGCTGTCCTACCACTGCCGTGGCTCCTTCGGCCCCTCTATGGTACGGTTTTCCATGTGGGGCTCTAAATCATATGGACCCATCTTCCCTTTCAGCAGCAAACCACATAAGTGAATGGACTGTCCTTTGAGTTCCTATCCTGTCATTTCTGAAGAAAGTAAAGTTACAAGATCCAAAACACAGCCACTGACCCTTAACAGCTATGGCCAGGACACTTCACCTAAGTCAGACATGGATCAGTGGGATGGTTAAGATTTATTGATAACTAACTGACCTAGTTTAGGTGAAACTAGAAGAAAAAGACGGTCATGTGAAATTTTTACTAGACAAATATTTTCCAAGATGCCTTTCACAAAACAGTTCTAGTCAATGCCCTGTGAAGAGTGATAACTCTGACTAAGTATATATGGGAAACTCTGCCTATATCTAGTTCCTGGAGATTCACAGTGTGGAATGATATATTTAAATTTTGGGGAAAAAAAAAAAACAACCTGGGAATCCCTGCATTATGAAATTTTGATGAGCTCTTTAATGTAACATTTCCCACATTTACTTTGTCATAGAACTTACTGTGTAATGATATCTCATTGAGCAGTATTTTGGAAGCACTGCATTAGAGCAAGGTAGTTTCCTTTTCTTAGTGGGGTAGGAGTAGTTATTTATAAAATAGCTTTACCATCTGAGCTACCGGGGAATCCATTTATAAAATGCTACTGTTAATTTTACTTAGCAGTCATTGACAGTAAGGGATGGTTGTTAAAAACACAGGCTGTGGCATTACAGAGATAGGATTTGAATTTTAGCTCTGCAATGTATTAGATGTGATTTTGGATAAGAGTTTAACTGTTCAGGGCCTCAGTTTGCTAATCAGTGATATATCCCATCAGATGCATAGCCCAATGCCTGACACTGTGAATAGTTAATAAATGGTGATATGCAAAACTAACTGTGTTTCTACTAGAAAATGTTCAGGTGCACAGTTAGGGCAATCATTTTTCTGTAAGAAGTTATCTTATATGGGAAGAGGTTTATCTAGCATACCATAATTTATAAATAAGACTTCATTTTAGGGTAAATATGGAATAAGTATGGTTTCAAAGAAGAACCTCAATTCACAGAACAGATATCAGTAGGAGAGAGGCTATTAAATTTTCTACACTCAAGAGTAAAATTTATGAGGGGGTGGTGGATAGGATACTGCTGGATAGGAGCCTGTGTGTAGGGAGTGACAACGTGGTTAAGAGACTATGTTCTAGAGAGGGCAGACCAGATTTTAAAATCTGAATTCACTTAATGATGCTTTGATTTTTAAACCAGAAGTGTACAAATACAATGCTCTGGGTATAAGAAACAGCCACAGTTCATTTCTGGAAAAAGCAGTCTCAAGGCTTGCATCACGTGTTATGCGTTCTATCATGAATTCCTTCCACTTTGCCACAATCAACTAGACCAGGGATGTGTATGTAGGCCAGTGGCTTTTACATTAGCATGACCTGAGAACTGTTCAGTAGTTCTGTCACACAAAATGATGAACTAACTCAATCTGATCTGCTTCTTCAGGGGATCTGAATATGAGACGGCAAAGAAGGCAGTAAGCAGAAGCTGCAGTACAGCAGAAACTATAGGTAGAGAAAGCAGTCGTGGAAAAGAAGAAAACGAATCTACAGTCAGAGTGGAGGCAGAATCAGGAAACTGAATGATGATCATTTAAGAGTTCCTGTTGGGATACCAATTTTATTTCATTCATCCAGTTCCCAATGAGGCCTGATGGTGGAAACTTTTCTTGTCCTTCCACACTACACCACTTATTCTTAACTAAATTTCTAATATGAAGTAATTTAATTGAATCTACATATAGTTCTGGCCATCAGAATGAGTCCATCTTGCTTAATATTAATCCTACCACCCACTTTCTTTAAATAAAGTACAATAGTTCACTTAGTTGGTACAAATGAGGCCAACTGATGAGTCGGGTGGGAAGAACAGGGCCTCTGTGCCATTACTAACCAGGGACGGTAACAGCAGGTGGGCCTCTTTCTGTTTGGACATAGTTGCTCAGTACTGGGGGACAGAGACTTGGGTTTAGGACTCTGCCATCCATTAGCTATGTATGATCTTGATAATTCTCTTCATTTGGGGGTCAGAGTTTTCTTTCTATAAATTTGAAATTAGTCAAGCTGGAGTTTCTTGGCCAAGAAAAGAGACTTTCAGCACAACTGGTCATTGTTCACAGCATTTAGAAATGGTTAGAGATGGCAATAAATCTGAAAGATGAGAGGAAGTAAGTGTAGTCAGTCTAAGTAAACATTAAAATATTGACACAGCTTAACTAGGAAAGTCTAATAGTTTTCATTGTTTCTCTACTCTTGTTTAGAAAAAAGGGAATGTCTGGGGGATGATATATCTTCACAGATGGGACATTAACTTTAATACCATATGTTTCTGGTTTTTCCTTATTTATATTTCAAATATTTATAGCCATTTCCTCTAAAGAACTTGACAAAACAGGTAGATCTGTTTTTCAATCAGTACTTCCCTAGGCTTTGAGTCAACCTGGCTGCTAGTTGTCCCCCAGTATCTGTTTTTCCCTCTTATTCAGTAATGGAACCTTTGGTTTTTAGCTGAGTACGTGGCTATCTGGAAGAAATTATGTCCCATTTTTCTCACACTCAACATAAAAATCGTGTCCTTAGACCATAACTAAGAAAAAAAAAAAAAAAAACCCTTCTTTCTAGATGTAAAATGCAGAAAATCTTGTTTTTAGATCTTATTTCTACATGTAAAAAGTTTGGTAATTTTTTTTTTAATTTACTAGTACACTAACCACAGTATCTTAACTCTAGAGAATCTCTCACCCTTTCTACATTTTGCAGAATTAATAATAAATATTCTGAAAATATCTTTGATCTTAATGAAATTACTTTTTTTCCCACAACAGGGTAAAAATGTTATGTCAATACTAGAGACACCTTATCTAAAAAGCATCAACACTGTAAAAGATTCTAAAACATAACTTTTGAAAGACAACAAAATAAACTGTTTTATAAAATAATACATTATTTCTCTTATTCTAAGATTATATCTGGAGTCAATATACAAACATACTATGATAACAAGAAATAAAGGAAACAAATACAAGTGAAGTTTTTTAATAACAATTTCAAATCCAAAGACGAGTGATTTCATTACTATTTACTAACTATATTTTTAACTCTATTAATACCTGGCTCATATTGGATTTACTTCACATATTAAAATAGTCATTTTAATTAACCTGTAACCTGTCCCCACCCATAATGTGATAATAAAAATAAAAGTCTGTATTGTTTTTCCTTCAATAAGATGAACTATCTTTCACAAGTAATTGAATCTGCATTCAATAAAGAGACAATTTGAGCTCATATTTGAGCACTACCATTTATAAAGCAGCAATTCAATTATAAAATGAAAACAATCCAATTTTTATATGGACAAATGATTTGAACAGACACTTCATCAAAAAGCATAAGAAAAAAATTATCAACAATGTTAATCAGAGAAAACAACAACATTAATCAGAGAAACTGAACAATGAGATATTACTGTACACATACCAGAATGGCCAAATATTTAAAAGACTGAAGACACCAAATATTGATAAGATTGTAGAATAACTGCAACTCTCATAATTGTTGGTAGGAATGTAAAATGCTACAACCACTCTGGGAAAATATGTTGCAGTTTCTTATAAAATTAAGAATACACCCACAATGACCCAGAAATTTAACTAACTATTGACTGAAGAGAAATGAAAAAATATTGTCACAAAAAGACTCACAGGAATATTCATAGCAGTTTTATTCATCATAGCAAAAAATTGAAAATAGTCTGCTGCTGCTGCTGCTAAGTCGCTTCAGTCATGTCCGACTCTGTGCGACCCCATAGACAGCAGCCCACCAGGCTCCGCCGTCCCTGGGATTCTCCAGGCAAGAACACTGGAGTGGGTTGCCATTTTCTTCTCCAATGCATGAAAGTGAGAAGTGAAAGGGAAGTTGCTCAGTCGTGTCCAACTCCTGGCAACCCCATGGACTGCAGCCTACCAGGCTTCTCCGCCCATGGGATTTTCCAGGCAAGAGTACTGGTGTGGGGTGCCATTGCCTAGGTATCCACCAATAGAATGGATAGACTGTCTTATATTCACACAACAGAATACTACACAGCCAAAAAAAAAAAAAAGGAAACTTCTGATAGACCTAACAGTATGGGTCAAAAACATGCTAAGTGAAAGATGACTTATATAAAGGTGCGCGTGCTATATAATTCCATTTACAAGAAGTTCTAAAATGGGGAAAATTAATCTAGGATGAAAAAAAATCAGAACGGTGACAGTGATTACTTCTAGGAGGGTTGGGGGCAAGAACTGACTGGGAACAAGCATAAAGGAACATTCTGGGATAACAGTGCTATACTACGTCATGATAGGGGACTGGGTTATACATATGTGTTAAATTTCCAAGAATGTAAACTTAAGATTTGTGTATCTCATTATACATAAATTTTACATTGAAAGAAAAAAGGTCCAAAAAATATCACACTCTTGTTCATGATATGCATGCCAAATTAGGGGAAAGTACACTGAAACCAACAATTTACTTTGAAATGCATCCCCGAAAAAGATGGATAAATGAGTGATAAAGAAGTAAACAGAAGATTAATATGGGATAAACTAAGTACAATAAAATGTTAATTGTACAGTGTAGGTAGCAGACATATGGTACTCACTATAAACTTCATTCAGCTTTGAAAAAAGACTTTTCTTCTGATCGCACCACATGGCTTGAGGGACGTTGTTCCCCGAATCAGGAATCAAACCCAGGTCCCAGCAGTGAACACACCAAATCCTAACCACTGGATCACAGGGGATTCTCTAAAGTTCTTCATAAACAAATGTAGGGAGGGGGAAAAAAACTTTCCCACTCACTCAAGATTCAACTCAAAATCAATTACTTATGAGCCCTCTCCTATTACCCTTAGCATTCAAACACTAGTCTTACTGTCAGTAGCATTAATTTGGCAATTTTATGTTAGTTATGTTTTCACATACTGTCTTATATTTACAAAATAAAGTGTAAGCCTTTTGTGGGGGACTGCTTCTTGAGAGTGGGAATAAAAAAGACTGTAGTGATCTGCTGACTATTTTTTCTAAGTATAAATTCTTTAATGAGCCATAATTCCCAAAAAACAATCTATCAGTCAACTTAAACACCAGTATATATGCACACACAACACACAGACATGCATCTGAAAACTAACAACCATTATAACCTTTAACCAAGTGCTTGTGCTTTTTGTTTGAGTCCTTGCCTATTAATGAAATATACTATGTTTACTGAATTCAACTACTCAAGCCACGTGTGCAAAAAGAATTGGTCAGCTCTTTCTCAAAACATGCTGTGAAGTACCATGGCACCAGAGGTCTCAGATCTTCGAGCATATAGGTGTCTTCAGGAAGTTAAATGAAGGCTGTAATTCTATGATCACAGAAGATGAAAAAACATTTACATAAAAAGTGGTACCATTCTTTAAAATTAATTGACATCCTCCCATTGTTCAATACAACATTTAATTAACCTTAAGTAAGTAAGTAAGTAAAGTCACTCAGTCGTGTCCGACTCTTTGTGACCCCATGGACTGCAGCCCACCAGCCTCCTCAGTCCATGAGATTCTCCAAGAAGAATACTGGAGTGGGCTGCCATTTCCTTCTCCAGGGGATCTTCCCGACCCAGGGATCGAATCCGGGTCTCCCACATTAGAGGCAGACGCTTTAACCTCTGAAGTTTTGTTATCTTCATGTTTAAAAATTATACACAATATTTACATTTAGGATCTTAAAATTTCTTGTCACTTTACAAACACCTTTTCTCTATATCTGTTAAAGGACAATAATAAAACATTTAAGAATCTCCTATTATCCTCCTTTAAGGAATATATGTATTAGGATAAGAAATCAATATTTAGATATGAGCAAAAGGAAAGAAGCATATAAATCATACATAAATTTTAATAATTCTACATTTTTGTCCCCAAAAGGAAAAATATGAAGCAGAAAGTATCAGATATAGCAAATACTCAAACAAATTTTTCTTAATTCATCTGAATTGTCATACCATAACTCTGGAAGAAACTACAATTTACTTTCAGTTTAGAGAGGTTTCCTTCATTGCCATGTATGAATAACCAAGAGAATGATTACTGTAGCCTTAAAACATTACTGATAACTATGATTCAAACTGCAGAAACGTTAACTATTATTATCAAGAGAAACGCAGGAACTTCTACTGGAACAAACTATGAATGTTAAACAAGCAGGAGACTTTTACTACTAATCTGAGTGTAAATGAGACCAGGTGAAGTCGCTCAGTCGTGTCCGACTCTTTGCGACCCTGTGGACTGTAATCTACTAGGCTTCTCAGTCCATGGGATTCTCCAGGCAAGAATACTGGAGTGGATTGCCATTTCCTTCTCCATGAGAAGGAAATGAGACTAAGTACCTAATTAACAGGCTTTAGATGTCTCAAGTACAAAGTGAAGACTGTATAAAATCTCCATGTTGTACTTACTAATATAAACCTTTGACCACATTAGAGAATATTCAACTATTTTACCTAGAAAAATAACAGAAAAGAATATGCCATATTGAATGGAAAATTTATACTAGCCAAAATAAGTGTCTCTGGAATACAATTAATATACTAAAAAATTCTTAAAGGAAAAGAGAGAACACTTAACAGTCTAAGTTATCTATCTAAAAGGCAAAAAAGTATTTAATATTCAAAAGTAACATAGCTCTAGCACTATGTGGAAAATTTATCCAAACAGGTCTTAAGCAATGATCTGGTAATTATAAAAAATATTCTTGATTTATGAAGTTAATATAAAAAGTAAGAACTACAAGATAGTTCAAGGCACATATATGAATGTGATTCCAGCTTAGAAAAGCCCACCAAGGGACATGTGGAAACAGCAGGCAGCCTGAGATCTTAGTTAAATTCCAACATGGTTCTACTGCCACACTCCCCTCTTCATGGCTCTAGAGTATCACTTATAATGAAGACGAAATGGAGCAACCATAAACTTCCCTGTATTTCAATTAGCAACTGTACACAAAGTGACTTGGTCTCCATCTTTAACCCTAGTGATCAAAATAATTCAGGGAAGTTAAAATTAGCTTATCAGAAAAAATGCTGAGAATAAGTGATTTAGTGGTCATAATAAACACTATTTATGCTAGAAATTCTCTTTTTAGGAAAGATGTATTAACATATATTCATACATGCAAAAATAAGAGGTGCCATTTTTTTAATGCCTTTTTTGCTATGCACAAGATCCTCCTTATGTGCTGTGCTGTGCTTAGTTGCTCAGTCGTGTTCAACTCTTTGCGACCCCATGGGCTGTAGCCCACCAGGCTCCTCTGTCAATGGGATTCTCCAGGCAAGAATACTAGAGTAGATTGCCATGCCCTCCTCTGGGGGATCTTCCCAACCCAGGGATCAAACCCAGGTCTCCCACATTATAGGTGGATTCTTTTCCATCTGAGCCACTAGGGAAGCCTTCTCTGGTGGACCAGTGGTAAAGAATCTGCCTACAATGCAGGAAACGTGGGTTTGATCCCTGAGTCAGGAAGCTCCCTCGGAGTAGGAAACAGCAACCTGCTCCAGCATTCTTGCCTGGGAAATTCCATGGACAGAGGAGGTGGGGGGCTAAAGTCCATGGGGTGCAAAGAGTCAGACGCGACTGAGCATGCACACAAAGGATAAACTGAGCTCAGCAGTCATGTGATTTGTCCTCAGTCACATTCCAAAAGATGGTTAAGCAGAAATCCAAACTCAGGTTGTCTGACTCAAGAATTTATGCTCAATTGTGATCAACCATCTCATGCAGATCCTCACTGCAAAAGTACAGAGCAGGAAACGACACTATTTGGAAAACCTTTCAGCAAGGACAGAGCACTGAGGCTTAGAAGACTAGGAACCACCACTCACTATGGTGAAGAAGAAACATCCCTGTCATGCAGGACAGTGTGACTGCATGATTCAGGTAATGCAGATTTCTTCTGCCACTGACTTAGATACCTTGAGGCACCCTGGGTATGAATTTGAAGCCAGTGGCAAAGTATTGAAAAATTAAACACAGAGTGATTGAGTGATATAAATATTTTACTGAAAAAAACTACTTTAGTAGCGGTATGAAACTAGCTGGAGAAGAATTTAACTGAAAGGAGGGCCCAAACAATGGCATTAACTGTGGGAACATGTAAGAAAAGTGAGAAAAAATTAAAAAGAAAAAACACTTTGAAGTGAAAGTGAGAAAGGAAAGGAAAAGTGCGGCAAGTTTCTAACTTGGGTAAATCACCAAGAGGAAAAGGTTTGGAAGAGGAGCATGTTTACTTGAAAATGTTGAATTTCCAGTTCCTGCTGCTGCTGTCGCTTCAGTCGTGTCCGACTCTGTGCAACACCACAGACGGCAGACCACCAGGCTCCCCATCCCTGGGATTCTCCAGGCAAGAACACTGGAGTGGGTTGCCATTTCCTTCTCCAACGCATGAAAGAGAAGTGAAAGTGAAGTCGCTCAGTCGTTTCCAACTCTTAGCGACCCCATGGACTGCAGCCTACCAGGCTCCTCCATCCATGGGATTTTCCAGGCAAGATAGGTGGATTTTTTTTTCTCCCTGCAGGCAATTCCACCTCTTAATCCTTACCCACATACCCCCGCTGGTATCCCCTTGATGCCTTCAGTTCGTTGCTCAGTTGTGTCCGGCTCTTTGCGACCCCATGAATTGCAGCATGCCAGGCCTCCCTGTCCATCACCAACTCCCAGAGTTCACTCAAACTCATGTCCATCAAGTTGGTGATCCCATCCTTGATGCCTTAGAGCTGTCCAAAACTACCTGACCGTTACATCTCATACTGGTGTAGATGTGAGCCTTTTAAAAGAAGAATTTTCTATTTCTCTGCTAATGAGTTTGATCAAGCTTAGCAAATTAAATAAATCCCTTGAGAACAAAGCCAATATCCCCAAACCCACTCTCTTTAATCATTCAATAGACACTTGACTGAATGGCTAAAAGGAAGCCATTTGGCACTACTTATAAAAGGCTATTAATTTTCTTTAAAAGCCAAGAGTCAAGTTCAGCTTTTCCCTAAGTGCTCTAGCTTGTAATTTCAAAAACTTCCAGCTATTTACTATCCTAAATGAATTCTTGTCGTCCCTCTCACTTCTTTTCTCCTTAAAAAAAAAGTTTTATTAATCTAATCTTGTGTGGATTTTAGTTTACTAAGGATACTATTATTTGGTAAAGTATCTGTCTCAAAAAAAAAACAAGTAACATTCTTTTCAAATTCCATACAACCGCGTGGGACAATTATATGAAGCATTTGTAAAATTCACTCCAGTCCCAACTGCTATTTTCCATTGCAAATTAATTTTCAAACTATTATTTTCCAAGTTTGTTTTGACACTTGATTTCTCTTTCTCTAAATGTAACTAGATCAGCTTAAGCTGAGGAAAGAAAGACATATTTTTACCTACAAGCAGATGTCATTAACTATAAACAGATTACTTTAAAACTTGTCCCCAAATTAGTTATTTTCTTTAAATAAGAATCTTTAATTCCAAGGTTTCAAATCTTATGTTTAAATTAACTATTACAAATACTTGATGGAAAAAATAACCTGAGATGTCAAATTTCCTAAAGGGTTAATTGTTTTCTTCAAATCATGGCACTCATTGATCTTGTAAATTAATGAAGTACACACAAAGACTACAACCAGTCAAGGCTAAAGAAGTCATCTACAGAATGATCTCATCCATGGAAACGGGCCTTTCCAAGGAAGATACAAATTCTTTCTCCTAACTCAATCTATTAGGGAAATCACTGAAAAAGAAAGTCCTAAAATCTGTCCACTCAGTAAATATTCAGCAAATAAGTGTTCCACTCCCATTAGATAAAGCAGTCCACCAAAGCAATAAAAGTATGTCTGCTGAAAGGGTTTTTTCCTAGTTTCAAGGACTTCTCTACTCAGATATCCCTGGTTGTCCAATGGTTAGAAATCTGCCTGCAAATGCAGGGAACACGGGTTTGCTCCCTGGTCCAGGAAGATTTCAAGTGCTGCAGAGCACCTAAACTGGTGCACCACAGCTACTGAAGACCAGGCGCCTAGAGCCTGTGCTCTACAGAAAGAGAAGCCACTGCAGTGAGGAGCCCGTGCATCGCAGTGAAGAGCCGGCCCCACTCCACACAAGCAGAGAAAGCCCTCAAGCAGCAACTAAGACGCAGCGCAGCCAAAAATAAAATAAATAAAATTTAAAAAAAATTAAAAACCAAAGACAAGTTAATAATTTGTAATGTTTCAGAGACATAATTTAAATTAGGTATAACATCTGATTGCCCTGATTTTGTCCCTTACCATTTACACCTTCATAAAACTATGCAGTTTCCTCTGTTATTGCTTAAGCAATAAATTTTATAAGATTTTTTTTTTCTAATTAAACTTCTCCTGAAGGAAGGAATTCCTTGGCGGTCCAGTGGTTAGAACTCCAAGCTTTCACTGTCCTGCTGGAACCCAGGTTCCATCCCAGGGAACTAAGATCTCACAAGCCAATAAACAAATTAATACACATTTTTTTAATTAAAAAAAAAAAGATTCCCCTGAAGGAAATGGGAGTATATACTGATATAATCTTTCTGGAATACAATTTAGCAATGTACCTCAAAACTACTTTCAAAATTGTTCTTTTGGCTTTCAGGAATGGCTGGACCCAGAAATCTTAAATGATGTTTCCAAGCTCTGTCTCCTCATTTTTTGGCTATCTTTGCCTCTCTCCAATGTTCAGACAAACTTTCTATACATGGTGGGGAAAACATTGACAGCCCCAACTCAGTCACATTATCCTACCTTAGTTACCCTAGTAGAAAAAAAGACTTTCTAGTTCCCTCCGAAAGAAAAGACCCATAAATGACTCTAAATGGCCCAGCTTAAGGTATAGGGTGGGAGCAATGAGGACACTTTCCCTGGAACCACAGAGAATAGAACATGCTTCCCAAAGAGACGCTAGGCAGAAAATGTCCACACAAATGTACATGCCCTTGATCCAGCAATTCTACTTCAAGGAATTAAAATTGACACAATTATTCAAGAAAGGAGTATGTCAAGGCTGTATATAGTCACCCTGCTTATTTAACTTAATATGCAGAGTACATGATGTGAAACGCTGGGCTGGATGAATCACAAGCTGGCATCAAGATTGACGGGAGAAATAGCAATAACCTCAGATATGCAGATGACATTAACCTAATGGCAGAAAGTGAAGAGGCACTAAAGAGCTTCTTGATGAAGGTGAAATAGGACAGTGAAAAAGCTGGCTTAAAACACAACATTCAAAAAACTAAGATCATGGCATCCAGTCTCATCACTTCATGGCAAATAGAAGGGGAAACGGTGGAAACAGTGACATATTTTATCTTCTTGGGCTCCAAAATCACTGCAGATGGTGACTGCAGCCATGAAATTAAAAGACACCTGCTCCTTAGAAGAAAAGCTATGACAAACCTAGACAGCATATTAAAAAACAGAGACATCATTTTGCCAACAGAAGTCTGTCAAGTCAAAGCATAACTTTTCCAGTAATCTTATATGGATGAGAGTTGGTCCATAAAGAAGGCTTACTAAAGAATTAATGCTTGCTTTCGAACTGTGGAGCTGGAGAAGACTCCTGAGAGTCCCTTGGACAGCAAGGATATCAAACCAGTTAATCCTAAAGGAAATCAACCCTGAATATTTATTCGAAAGAATGATGCTGAAGTTAAATTCCCAATACTTTGGCCACCTGATGCAAAGAGCTGACTCACTGGAAAAGACCTTGATGCTGGGAAAGATTAAGGGCACGAGGAGAAGAGAATGACAGAGGATACGATGGTTGGAGGGCATCGATATTTACTTGACTCAATTTATGGGAGACAGTGAGAGACAGTGAAACCGGGCATGATGCAGTCCATGGGGTCACGAAGAGTCGGACATGACTGAGCAACTTCACTTTCATTTTTCACTTTCATACACTGGAGAAGGAAATGGCAACCCACTCCAGTGTTCATGCCTGGAGAATCCCAGGGACAAGGGAGCCTGGTGGGCTGCCATCTGTGGGGTTGCACAGAGGCAGACACGACTGAAGCAACTTAGCAGCAGCAGTATTTTATAGATACAGAAATTCAGACAGAAAAATTAAGTAATTTATCTAAGTTAGAACTTCTTAGAGCCAAAAGTGAAAGTTTTACTCGCTCAGTCATGTCTGACTCTTTTGAGACCTCATGAGCTGTAACCCACCAGGCTCCTCTGTCCATTGGATTCTCCAGGCAAGAATACTGGAGTGAGTAGCCATTCCCTCTCCAAGGATCTTCCCCACCCAGGCGAACCCCGGTCTCCTGCATTGCCAGCAGATTCTTTACTGTCTGAGCCACCAGGGAAGCCCCTCTTAGAGCCAAAACCAGGAATCAAACCCAGATCATGTGACTCCATCCCACACTTTTAACTACTTAACTTCACTGCCTCTCTACTTATCCCAAGCAATTAAAGATGAATGCAAAGATTTAGCAGAAAAATTCATCACAGTTATTATATGTACATTAAATTATGTTATTTAATAATAATGTTATTAGTTAATAAAATTAACCCTACTATATATACATATACATATATGTATACACACATATTTTTTAGAATATGAAAAGTTGCCACTAATATACAGTTAAATTTTAAAAAACACATACTGAATAAATTAAACAGACACTATGTACTTGTTTTATAAGAATTAAAATAAGACTATACATATGATGCACACAAAAATCTCTGGAAATATATTTTAAATTAAAATGTCAGCAATATACCACTTTACACCCACTAGGATAGCTATCATTGAAAAGACAGATAACAATGAAAGACTAGCCACTCCAAAGTCGAGAACAATCTTGATCTCTTAGGAGAACGGCAAGTAGTTCACTATAGCTAAGGCTTATTTATTTGCCATTTATCAGCTACTCACATTATTTCCCTAAGTCGTTCAACAATTTCTTCAATAGCTTCAAACCTCATGACCCACAAGTACAAATAACTCTTGGCAAACATGGTGACTTCACCACAGTATTTTTTTTTAATTATCCATTAAAAATAAACAATCCCTTGACATCTCTGTGTCATATGTACACAGAAGAAAAGACCACTTATACTATTTTGCTTGTTTTTTCTTATTTATATGTTTGGTAACTAATTATTCTGTCTAATCAATAGTAGAAGAAAACAGTTCCCATTATACTAGAAAAGAAAAAGAAAGCGATAGGGACAATTTTCAGAAACCATTCAGTTCAGTTCAGTTGCTCAGTCATGTCCGACTCTTTGCGACCCCATGAATCGCAGGACGCCAGGCCTCCCCGTCCATCACCAACTCCCGGAGTTCACTCAGACTCACGCCAATCAAGTCCATGATGCCATCCTGCCATCTCATCCTCGGTCATCCCCTTCTCCTCCTGCCCACAATCCCTCCCAGCATCAGAGTCTTTACCAATGAGTCAACTCTTCGCATGAGGTGGCCAAAGTACTGGAGCTTCAGCTTTAGCATCATTCCTTCCAAAGAAATTCCATTACTTCAGTTTAATTGTACAAATTAAATCAGTCCAGAACCTAGATGTTTTTGAACTTAAGGTATTGTTTTTAAAAAACTGCTTCAACTAACATTCATGCTTACTGAGTAATAAAAATGGTATCATTATTTGTTCAGATTAAAAATCAAACAGGAAAGACTACAAAGCATCAATTAAAAATAAATATGAACACACAGTACTACAAAACTTATTTTTCTTTAAAAGTAACAGAAAATATGATGCTTGTTTAGCTGTGCTTTGATTTGTACATGAATATTATGACTATATTTCTAGGTAACAAAGTTTTGTCGGTGCTGGGACTGTGGGTAAAAATACAGTACAAACACAAAGATGTCCTATTCCCACACTTTTGTTTCTGGATATCCCCTTTCCCTGTGCTGAATTCTAATACAGCAGACCAGTTAGTGCTATAGGCTGATCAGTAAGGAATGGATTATCTGCTGAAGCACAGTCCTGAGACAGATCCTTGGGACAGAAAACTAGAACCAGGAAAGTGGACCCTGGATAAACCTGACAGGAATGGATTATCTAGCCCCCAGCTAGGGCCCAGACTTAAGGAGACACGTTAAAAGGAAAGACAACCTCTAGCACATGAAGGTGCCAGAAACTAGGTAAGACAGAATTCCTTTAGGAGACCACAGACTGGAAAGGAGTACACTGGACTTGGCAAACCAAATGAAAGACTAACTGACTCTCTGGCTTTGTTCCTCTTCTGTTTTATCTCCAACCTTTAGAAAAGTCTTTTTCTCAATAATCCAGCCTTGTTTCAGCTGTGTCTGAGCAAATAAAGGGGAAATGACTGGGTGAAGAGGGAGTTATTTGAACCAGAATGTGAAGAAACAAGTGGTGCTGCACGAGAACAGTAGAGAAATGGAAGAACTGGGGCTCTGAGGTCAAGCCAACTCTTCCTACGTGGTGGCTTTCCTTCCACTGCCAACCCTGGAAGACTATACAGTTCTCATTTTATTAAGAGAAGTAGGAATTTTCTATACAAATACGGAGAAACAAATTAACTGTCACAAGGTCTGAAGAGATGGGTACTAGAGTCAAGAATAAGCAACTTTCTGTACTGTTTGAAATTTTTATAACAAGTATGTTACTACAAGTAATATATAACACACACTAGCAACAGACAGGTCAGTCAAACCAGGAATAAACTGATACACCAAAACCATGATAGTATGAGTCAAAATTGGATAGAAACATAGATGAATTAAAAAAAAAAAGAAAAATAGATGAATAGAGTTTCGGATGCCCTGGACAGAAGAATAAGTCAAGAGCCAAACAGAAAATATTAGTCAGAAAGTAGGTCTAAAGTAAGTAAAGTCAAGATGTGAATAAAACAGTATGCACAGACTACAGAGAAAGGAAATCAGACCAGTTTGAAGTCAAAGGCAATTAACCTGCTTTCTATAAAAGCAAGCACTGTGTCACCCTATTTGTGCTTATAGTTGTCACTGCACAACACTGCTTTAAAAGAATTGAATGGCACTACCCTAGATTCCAAGACCAGAAAAAAATATTTTACTCCTCAGGAGCCTAATTCTCTGTTGGAACAACTTGGTAGGTAGGACACTCATCTCCCTCTGATATACTATTTACATGATGTAAAACTAAAATATTTTAAGTTATTTGTTGGATGTTTAAAATATTGCTTTAATTTCATGTTCTTAATTTCCAAGGAAAAATATATACCTTATACACTAAAATTCCTTTCATTTATGTGACTTTTCATTAACTTTCATTCTTTGGTTTAACAGTCTTTCATAAAAAACAGGTTTTCAATCCTGCTCAGTTCCAAGGCTGCTATAGAATCTTAAACAAAATACCAATACCTAGAAAGGATAAATTAAAAATTGCTTCTTGGGGAACATATTTTAACACCTGGGTAACGCTTAACCAATTCACTATTCCAGAATAATATTTTAACATAAAATTCTATAGGCTCTTTAATTATGTGTGTATATATATATTGCAGAAGGCAATGGCACCCCACTCAAGTACTCTTGCCTGGAAAATCCCATGGGTGGAGGAGCCTGGTAGGCTGCAGTCAATGGGGTTGCGAAGAGTCGGACATGACTGAGCAACTTCACTTTCACTTTTCACTTCCATGTATTGGAGAAGGAAATGGCAACCCACTCCAGTGTTCTTGCCTGCAGAATCCCAGGGATGGGGGGAGCCTGGTGGGCTTCCGTCTATGGGGTCGCACAGAGTTGGACACGACTGAAGCGACTTAGCAGAAGCAGATTTTATATATATATATATATATATATCTGTGAAAATCCACTAAGTGGCTTCTTAAAGCAAGCACACTCTTCCTCATAAGAGTATGGAAAATAGTATGGTATTTCACTGTTGTCTTCGAACTTCTGTGATATTCATAATACTTACTATAGATTACATCATGCTTTAGGTTTCAAAACTTGAAAATCCTCTTTTAACTTTTGGTCACAGTTATAATCAAATAAACCGTTAAGTTTAAGAAGCTTGAAAAGAAGCAATTTTCTTCTGAGATTATAGCTAATGACTTTTCACAGTGATCACTTTGCATAGTTTGACACTTAACTTTCCACAAAAGACATTGCTGATAAGGAGCAGACATTTCTCACCATAATCAGGAGTCCAGACTCACCTATCAAACCAAAAAATAGCAACCACAAACTGCAACAGAAAAATATTTTCCAAAGCAAGTTTATCTTCCTGACTGCCAAAGTTCTACAGAAATATTTTTAAACCTTCTTGTGCAACAAGTTTTTAAATTTTGTTTTCCAAAGTATCAAGAATTTCAACTCCAGAGATTAGGTGCAGAAGGACAAGAAAACAATGCAATGAAAAGTGACAAGCCTCAAAGGCAGCCCAGGAAACACAAAAATAACTTAGTTTCTCTAATATAATCATCATTTATTGCCTATCCAGCGCTCCTTTTTTGGTTCTGAAACTATTACTTAGCAGTTCTCCTCTTCTGGTCCCAGTATTTCAGCCCAATCAAAGATACTCATGATTGATCACTCCAGTGCCTTTGCCACCACTACCATCCCCTCACCTAAAAATCCCTTCCCTGTTCCTCTCCCTCACTCTTCTTCACTCCCTGCCAGTCCCTACAATGTGTTTATAAATAAGAGTTTTTACTTCAAGTGAGAAAATCGAATTCTATTTAATCCCATTTAATTCCATTTATGATCCATTTGAAAGTGAGCTAATTACTCAACTCTGATGGACCCCACCGGGTAACTCACTGTGTTACCATGAAGAGTTATTAAGATATTTATGTGGAAACTAATTTTTTTAACATATAAAATGAAGATAAATCTCTGCATACGAAGCAAATTCCTAAAGAAAGAAATGTAAGCTGTGTGGCACATCCAAAGAAAGCATCTGCAGATCTTACTGACACAACATGGAGAGAAGAAATGGCCCTAGTAAAAGCGGGGCTTCCCTGGTGGCTCAGCAGTAAAGAAACCACCTGCCAACGCAGGAGACGTGGAATCTACTCCTGGGTCGGGAAGATCCCCTGGAGAAGGAAACGGCAACCCACTCCAGTATTCCTACCTGGGAAATCCCACGGACAGAGGAACCTGGAGGGCTACAGTTTATGGAGTAGCCAAAGAGTCAGACACAACTTAGGGACTGAACAACGAACAGCTAGCATTACAAAAACTGCAGGAACCACTGTGTCTGTAATTGGCAGAATTGTATCCTACAAAACTCAGATCCACAGAATGTGACCTTATTTGGAAACAGGGTCTCTGTAGTATTAATTAGTTAAGGATCTCAAGATGAAATCATTCTGGATTTAGGGTGGGCACTAAATTCAATGATTAATTCTGTATAAAAGAGATTTGGACACAGAGATACAGAAAAGAAGGCCATGTGAACATGAGGCAGAGATGAGAGTTCAGTCAGCCAGTCAGTTCAGTCGCTCAGTTGTGTCCAACTCTTTGCAACCCCATGGACTGCAGCACACCAGGCCTCCCTGTCCATCATCAACTCCCGAAGTTCACTCAAATTCATGTCCACTGAGTCAGAGATACCGTCCAACCATCTCATCCTCTGTTGTCCCCTGTTGCATACCAGGCTCTTGTGTCCTCCATTATCTCCCTGAATTTGCTCAGATTCATGTCCATTGAGTCAGTAATGCTGCCTAATCATTTCATCCTCTGCCACCCTCTTCTCCTTTTGCCTTCAGTCTTTCCCAGCATCAAGGTCTTTTCCAACGAGTTGTTCTTTGCATCAGGTGGCCAAAGTACCAGAGCTTCAGCTCCAGCAACAGTCCTTCCAATGAATACCAGGGTTGATTTCCTTTAGGATGGACTGGTTGGATCTCCTTGCAGTCCAAGGGACTCTCAAGAGTCTTCTCAACACCACAGTTCAGAAGCATCAATTCTTTGGCATTCAGCTTTCTTTATAGTCCAACTCTCACATCCACACATGACTACTGGAAAAACCATAGCTTTGACTAGACAGACCTTTGTTGGCAAAGTAATGCCTGTGCTTTTGAATATGCTATCTAGGTTGGTCATAACTTTTCTTCCAAGGAGTAAACGTCTTTTAATTTCATGGCCACAGTCACCATCTGCAGTGCTTTTGGAGCCCAAAAAAATGAAGTCTGTGACTATTATGATGAGAGTTATGCTGCCACAAATAAAATAAGCCTAGGACCACCAGAAGCCAGAAGAAATGAAGGATTCTTTTAAGACACCAACTTTGTGATGATTTGTTATGGCAGCCCTAAGAAATTAACAGTGTTGGAGAGCTAGCCTGTAGTGATTACACAATAAATCGTACTGTCATTAAGACATTTTAGAGAGTAAGGATTATTTCTCTGGTGTGTGCTCAGTCGTTTAGTCGTGTCTGACTCTTTGTGACCCATGGAAAGGGGTCATAAAGGCTCCTCGGTCCATGGAATTTTCCAGGCAAGAATACTGAAGTGGGTTGCCATTTCCTACTCCAGGGGATCTTCCCAACCCAGGAATCGAACCCGAATCTCCTGTATCTCCTGCATTAGCAGGCAGATTCTTTATCACTGAGCCACCTGGGAAACCTATTTCCTGGTGCTTCCATATAATGTTCCCTTAAAATACAAGCTTTTTTATTTTCTTAATCTTTTTGTTCTATATTAGAGAATAATCAGTAACTATAGAACTATACAATTTAAAAAATCTAGTCTATTTAAATCCATTTACACTTAAGTGGCAGTCATATGAAATATTTCCACAGGTAAAATATTTCTTTTGTTCAGTAAACAATGGAAAACTTACAAGTATAACTAAAATTTTTTCTGAAAAATTCAATGATGAAGATATTGATTATATAAGGAAAAGTAAAATTATGAAATCATAAAAGATATTTTCCTTCACAATGTAGCTTACAAAAATGAGAACTTCAAATGAATAGCATTTACTTTGTAAACAACTGCATAATCCAAATTATTAATCAAATTCAGCAGTAATTTAAAAAGCACCATAAATCTTGTGATATTTAATGATCTCATTTTTGACAACAGCAAACTCTCTAAAGTAATAAATACTAGTCTACCAATACGATTTAGTCAACGGCTTCACTGTAGTAATAGTTTTTAATGAATATTATCATTATATTGGGCACAACAACCTACCATATATGTTAACCTAAGCTGGGAAATAAAACTGCTTCTCGAAAAGTTATTTTGAGAGGTTAGATTTCTTAGGAACTCATTTTTTAGATACTTGCATCCAAATTTAAAGCTTACCCTGAAACCAGTCTCTTAGCACACTTCACCACTGTCTTTTTCCAACAGTACCTTGTCCATTAGCGCTAATTTTACCTGTAGATTTCTGCTTCTATAATATGCCTATGTGACTTGTCATCATCCAGAAAATCCCCACAGCTGATCAGTGAAATGTTTTGATGGACCCCATTATAGAAAGTCTCCAAGACTAATGATATGGCAATATTATTTTCCAAAGTGCATAATACTCTTTTTAGGGGGGGAATATTCAGAGCTCGCTGATATATTTGTATCCCATATACATGTGTTCCAGACTTCAAGTCCTACGGAACTTCCTTCCCATACCTATCTCCACTCTCTCCAGGATCAAGTGCTCTCATTCTGTTGATTCCCACTCTTCTTTCTGCCTTTGTGTATGCTCAGAGCTGTCCTATACACTTTAAAACTCTCAGTGGACCACACTACTTCTTGCAATTCAATTTAAACATGTCTTATTAAGCACTAATCAGCCACAGAACTCCGGGATACAAAACAAAACAAAACACTTTTTATCCTGAAGACAAAGCATTCCATGTTTTCCAACCAGATATTCTTACCTCTCAAAATTCAGATGACTCAAACAATGGTCTTAATCTGCTGCTTTCACTTCCCATTCTTTCTCCTGTTTAAAGTTTTACTATTTGTTTTATTTTATTTATTTATTTTTACTATTTGTTTTATAATACAACATTCTGGCTGAAACAATTTTGGAGTAAAAACTATCCTTGATATAAATTCTCAAAGGATAGCATGGTGTACTGGAATACAGACATCAGGAAACTTGCAGTCCAGGATAAAAGCTGTGTGACCATTCACAGGTAACTACACGTAGCAGAGAAGGGTTGTGGAACATGGGCACATTGGTTCCTCATCCATAAATTACATTGAATCAGATGACATATAGTTAACCATCAACTAAAATTTTATGTAACACAAAGATCTTCACTAACTCTATGTCTCACAGACCTCTATCTGCCACCCTTGATGCTGAGAAATAGTCCCCCCATTTTCTATGACTCTGGATACCAATCTCCTCCACCTCTGTGTACCTGTATTAATATTAGCTTCATGCAACAGAAAACTCTAATTTCTAGCAATTTAAACACAAAGTAAAAAAACAAATAAAAACATACTAAGTTACAGTCTTAAAAAAAAAAAAATTCCAGAGGCAGCTATAATAATCCCATAGGGACCGAGGTTCTTTTCAGCTTTTTGCTCTGATTTCCCCAGGATGTGGGCCCTTAACTACATGGTTTAAGATGACTCCAGTTTTTATACCAGCATGCCAGTCTCAGGATCCACTCCAGTGTTCTTGCCTGGAGAATCCCAGGGACGGAGGAGCCTGATGGGCTTCCGTCTATGGGGTCGCACAGAGTCGGACACGACTGAAGCGACTTAGCAGCAGCAGCAGCCGCAGCAGCAGCAGCAGCCACAGCAGCAGCAGCCGCAGCCGCAGCAGCAGCCAGTCTCAGGAAAGAAAAAAGCAAGAGAAAAATACCCTCATCCTTTCAAGAATGCTTTTTGGATACTGCATGCATTATTTCCAATTACGTCCAACTGGCCAGAACTCATTCATGTGTTTCTATCTGTTAGTAACTTGAAATATCTCTCCTGCATGGCTACAAAACTAGCCAAAAATCAGGGGTTTTATCACCATTGACAAGAACTACTACTATTGGGGAAAGTTAAATCTCTCTCTCAAACTCCCCAACTCCTTCTTCTGTGGTTCCTTTTATTCTCCATCTTAGTAGTCATGTTCCCCGCAGATCAGTCCTTGGTCCTCTATTCTTCTGTCTCTACAGACTTTCCTTAGGTACTCAGTGACACAGACCTATCTACTAACGACTCTCAAGTCTTTGTGTTCAGCCCCTACCTGGCCATCTTCTGAAGACTCCATCCAGATAACTGTCAAGTAAAACCCATAATCTTCCAAGCCAAAAACACAAATAAGTAATTTAAAAGAAAAACATTTACAAACTTCTTAAGTCATGGTATCAAAAAACATCCCAGACCTCCAAGTTTGGAATTTTAGTCACCTCTGCCTCTTTCCATGGGTTGTAGGTCACACAGATTGTCTAAAAAGAAATGAAATAAATTAGACTATATAAAGTTTATACAGCATATGACCTGGAATGTGCATTTAGCAAACTGGTTTTGGCCCCTTCAACTCTAATGTTCTAAAGTCACCATCCTAATTATCAAGTCTATGAGTCTGTCATAGAATGTCTGTGTACACCCCTCCCCCTCAAAAAAAGAAAATGCATATGTCGATACCTAAATCTCCCAATGTACTAGCATTTGGAAGTAAAAGTGAAGTTGCTCAGTCGTGTCCGACTCTTTGCAACCCCATGGACTGTATAGCCTACCAGGCTCCTCCCTCCATAGGATTCTCCAGGCAAGAGTACTGGAGCGGGTTGCCATTTCCTTCTCCAGGGGATCTTCCCAACCCAGGGATCAAACCTCAGTCTCCCGCATTCCAGGCAGATGCTTTAACCTCTGAGCCACCAGGGAAGCCCTTGGGACCAAAGTGATGGTACCTGGAGGTGACTAGGGCATCAGGGCAAAGTTCTCATTACAAGGAGCAAGGTCCATATCAAAAAGACCCCAAACAGCTCCCTTGCCCCTTTCATGTAAGGACATCATGAGAAGACAGCCATCAATGAGCCAGGAAGCGAGCCCTCAAGAGACCTTTCCTTAGAGTTTTATGCATTTTCCATATGTTCAGTTCAGTCGCTCAGTCATGTCCAACTCTTTATGACCCCATAGACCACAGCATGCCACGCCTTGTTGTCCATCACCAACTCCCGGAGTTTACTCAAACTCACATCCTTTGAATCAGTGATGCCATCCAACCATCTCATCCTCTGTTGTCCCCTTCTCCTCCCACCTTCAATCTTTCCCAGCATCAAAGTCTTTTCAAATGAGTCATCTCTTCACATCAGGTGGCCAAAGTTTTAGAGCCTCAGCTTTAGCATCAGTCCTTCCAATGAATATTCAGGACTGATTTCCTTTAGGATGAACAGCTTGGATCTCCTTGCAGTCCAAGGGACTCTCAAGAGTCTTCTCCAACACCACAGTCCAAAACCATCGATTCTTCAGCGTTCAGCTTTCTTTATAGTCCAACTCTCACATCCATACATGACTACCAGAAAAACTATAGCCTTGACTAGGTGGACCTTTGTTGCCAAAGTAATGTCTCTGCTTTATAACATGCTGTCTAGGTTGGTCATAACTTTCCTGCCAAGGAGTAAGCATCTTTTAGTTTCATGGCTGCAGTCACCATCTACAGTGATTTTGGAGCCCAAAAATATAAAGTCCGCCACTGTTACCACTGTTTCCCCATCTATTTGCCATGAAGTGTTAGGATCAGATACCATGATCTTAGTTTTCTGAATGTTGAGTTCTAAGCCAACTTTTTCACTCTCCTTTTTCATTTTCATCAAGAGGCTCTTTAGTTCTTCTTCACTTTCTGCCATAAGAGTGGTGTCATCTGCATATCTGAGGTTATTGATATTTCTCCCAGCAATCTTGATTCCAGCTCGTGCTTCATCCAGCCCAACATTTCACATGATGTACTCTGCATATGCGTTAAATAAGTAGGGTGACAATATACAGCCTTGACGTACTCCTTCCCCTATTTGGAACCAGTTGGTGTTCCATGTCCAGTTCTAACTGCTGCTTCCTGACCTGCATACAGATTTCTCAAGAGGCAGGTCAGGTGGTCTGGTATTCCCATCTCTTTCAGAATTTTTCACAGTTTGTTGTGGTCCACACAGTCAAAGGCTTTGGCATAGTCAATAAATCAAAAGTAGATGTTTTTCTGGAACTCTCTTTTTTTGATAATCCAACGGATGTTGGCAATTTGATCTCTGGTTCCTCTGCCTTTTCTAAAATCAGCTTGAACATCTGGAATTTCATGGTTCACATACTGTTGAAGTCTGGTTTGGAGAATTTTGAGCATTACTTTACTAGCGTGTGAGATGAGTGCAATTGTGGGGTAGTTTGAGCATTCTTTGGGATTGGAAGAAAACTGACCTTTTCCAGCCCTGTGGCCACTGCTGAGTTTTCCAAATTTGCTGCCATAATGAGTGCAGCACTTTCACAGCATCATCTTTCAGGATTTGAAATAGCTCAACTGGGATTCCACCACCTCCACTGCTTTGTTCATGGTGATGCTTCCTAAGGCCCACTTGACTTTGCATTCCAGGATGTCTGGCTCTGAGTGAGTGATCATACTCTTGTGATTATCCGAGTCATGAAGATCTTTTTGTACAGTTCTTCTGTGTATTCTTGCCACCTTTTCTTAATATCTTCTGTTTCTGTTTAGGTCCATGCCATTTCTGTCCTTTACTGTGCCCATCTCTGCATAAAATGTTCCTTTGGTACCCCTAATTTTCTTGAAGAGATCTCTAGTCTTTCCCATTCTGTTCTTTTCCTCTATTTCTTTGCACTGATCACTAAGGAGGGCTTTCTTATCCCTCCTTGCTATTCTTTGAAATTCTGCATTCAAATGGGTGTATCTTTCCTTTTCTCCTTTGCTTTTCGCTTCTCTTCTTTTCTCAGCTATTTATAAGTCCTCCTCAGAGAGCCATTTTGCTTTTTTGCATTTCTTTTCTCTTAGGGATGGTCTTGATTCCTGTCTCCTGTACAATGTCACAAACCTCCATCCATGTTCTTCAGGCACTCTATCAGATCTAATCCTTTGAATCTATTTCTCACTTCCACTGTATAATTGTAAGGGATTTGATTTAGGTCATACCTGAATGGTGTAGTGGTTTTCCCTACTTTCTTCAATTTAAGTCTGAATTTGGCAATAAGGAGTTCATGATCTGAGCCACAGTCCATATGTACAGCAATTGTATACTCAATACATCTTTATTAAATATCTACTATGTGTCAAGCACTCTTCTTTGTATATAATTCAAATAGCATATATTAACTATTTTTTCCAGTTTGTAAAAGTAATTTTTCAAAAAACAAGGTTTTCTTTTGATTCAAATTTAAAACAAAAATTTTTTTAAATCAACTAAAAATATTATTAATACACATTTTATGAACAAACACAGTTTAATATATTGAACAGATAATTCCAGGCACATTCTGGAATTAAACACAGCATATTTCAAAATCATAATATTGTAATATTAGCTCTTAGAGAGATATAGGTAATAAAATCATACTAACTCAAGAAAGCTTTATAACAAAGGTTTGTAGACTCAATTAGGTTTATTCTTCATTTACAATTCAAATAATTACATAGATTTGGTGGATTTTGTCCCAGTATGTTTTTATAGAGAGTTTCAGTAAAAATGACTACTAAAAGTATACAAAACTATTTAAATACCTAAATAATCTATGGTACTGGAGAAGACTCGAGAGTCCCTTGGACTGCAAGGAGATCAAACCTAAAGGAAATCAACCCTGAATATTCATTGGAAGGACTGATGCTGTAGTTGAAGCTCTTAATACTTTAGCCACCTGATGTGAAGAGCCTACTCTTTAGAAAAGACCCTGATGCTGGGAAATACTGAAGGCAGGAGGTAAAGGGGATGACACATGATATGGTTGGATGGCATCACCAACTCAATGGATAAGAGTTTGAGCAAATTCCAGAAAATAGTGAAGGACAGGGAAGACTGGTATGCTGCAGTCCATGGGGTCCCAAAGGGTCAGCCACAACTGAGCAACTGAACACAACAACAAAAAGTCTTTCAAATTAAAACATTTGATCTTCGAAAGCTATGGCTAAGAAAGTGAAAGGGCAAACCACAGATTGGAAAAATATATTTGCAAAACACCTGATAAAGACTTGTATCTAGAATTTTAAAACTCAATAATGAGAAGCCAAACAAATGAAAACTATTACATATAGAATGGATAAATAAGAAGGTCCTACTGTATAGCACAGGGAACTATATTCAATATCCTGTGATAAACCAAAATGGAAACGAATATAAAAATGAAAATTATATGTATAACTGAATCACTTTGCTGTGCAGCAGAAATTAACACACACTGTAAATCAACTATACTTCAACTAAAAAAAAAAAAAAAAGCCAAACAATCCAATAAAAAAAAGAACAAAAACTTGCTCAGATTCTTTACAAAAATATTCCAGTGCAACAGGTGCAAGAAAAGGTGCTCAACACCATCAGCCACTAGGAAAATTCAAAATGAAACCACAATAAGATACCACTACATGTCCACTAAAATTGCTGAATTTTTTTAAAGTAATATAAATAAAATTTTAAAAAATAACTGGAAATCTCATACACTGCTGGCAAGTATGTAAAATGGCACAGCCAGTTTGGAAAACAGTTTGGTGGTTTCACATAAAGTTAAACAGACACTGATCAAACGTGTGGTGCCCGAGGACAAAAGAACAAGATGAGCGAGAAGGATCTTGAAACGCAGGAACAAAACCCACCAGACTCTCATCGCCCTTCCCACCATGTAGTAACCATCACAGAATTTCTGAGTCCTCCCGAGTAGTATGGCCTGTTCCCACTCCTATCCCATACAAGGAAAAGGTATTTGTCTTACTCTCTCCTGCCCTATTATGTTGTAGCTAAGTCATGCCCGATTCTTCGCAACCCCATGGACTGCAGCCCACCAGGCTTCAACCCGTCCATGCAATTTCCCAGGCAAGAATACTAGTGTGGGATTTCCCTGATGGCAGTGACGCAGTGGATAAGAATCTGCCTGCCAATGCAGGAACAAGAGTTCAATCCCTGGTCTGGGAAGATTCCACAAGCCACAGAGCAACTAAGCCCGTGGGCCACAACTACTGAGCCTGCGTGCTGCAGCTACTGAAGCCCTCACCAAGAGCCTGTGCTCAGCAGTGAGAGAGGCTATGACAGTGGGAAGCCTGTGAACCACAACGAAGAGTATACCCACCCCTACCCTACAACTAGAGAAAGCCCTCACAAAGCAATGAAGACCCAGCAAAGCCAAAAATAAATAAATAAACAATATGTTGATAAAAAAAAAAAGAATACAGGCGTGGGTTGCCATTTCCTTCTCCAGCAGATCTTCCTAACCCAAGGATCAAACCCATGTCTCCTGCATTGGCAGGTGGATTCTTCACCACTGAACCACCAGGGAAGCCCCGGTAGAGGGATGTATATATATATAGTTCAACTGATCTGCAAATGACTCGAAAGACCCTACATTACTTCTTGTCCTCCAGCTATACAGACCAAAGACCCCCGTTTGGGGTCTGCTCTCCCTGACTAGCAGGAAGTGGGCCTACTGCACTGGCAGCTATTCCCCCTCCCCTGCTCTAATAAACTTTACTGTCCTTTCACTCTGCCTCCTCTCTGGAAATTTCCAACCCGCACACATACCATGACAATATGACCCAGCAATTTTTCTCCTAAGTATCCACCCAAGAGAAATGAAATCAAATGAACAAAGATCTTTTTGCAAATATTCAGCGTAACTTTGTTCATAATAGCCCAAAACCAGAAACTCAAATGTCTACCAACTGCTAAATGGATAGCAAATCATGTTATATTTAGCAATAAAAAGGAACTGACAGTACATACAAGATGGGTCTCAAACATATTTTTCTAAGTGAAAAAAGCCAGACATAAAAAACTGTATAATTTATAAGACATTCTAAGAAAGATAAAAAAGCAAGGACAGAAAAAGATCAGTGATTGCCAGAGGCTAGGGAAAGAATTAACTGTACAAAAGGGCACAGAGGAGCTTTCTGGAGGGAAGTGTTCTATCTATTCTTGCCTGGCTACACTTATGCATACATCTGTCTAAACTCACTGAACTGTTCGGTTAAAAGGTAGATTTTACTGCCTGTAAATTTTACATCAATAAGTATGACTAAAGAAAAACTGGGGCTTCCCTGGTGGCTCAAACGGTAAAGAATCTTCCTGCAATGCAGAAGATGCAGGAGATGTGAGTTCAATCCCTGGATTGGAAAGATTCCATGGAGAAGGGAATGGCAACCCACTCCAGTATTCTTGCCTGGAGAATCCCATGGACTGAGGAGCCTGGTGGGCTACAGTCCATGGGGTTTCAAAATTATCCCAAGTTAAAAAGAAAGATACAACTTGCTATTGAGATTCTGTAATTTAAAAAAGCTTCTGGATTTTGTTACTTAAAAAAATAATCTTCCTTTTCTCTGCTGTGGGATATGGAGTAGTCATTACAGCCTGGTGGGGGCGGTGGTATCAGAGCCCAAGTGAACCAAGAAGGTACTCCATGTGGGAAGGAAAGGCCAAAGGAGATGAGTTCAGTCAGAGGCCAAGCACTGCAAGGAGGGCACCAAAACAGAGGGGCAACCTAGAATAGGGCACTGGGGGGTATGGAATGAGGATGTCTTCCTTCAGATGGAAGCAGCCCAGGGTAGTGTGTCGGACCTAAGTAGGGTAAGAAGTATATCCACAGACACTGGGTAAGATAACATGGGGAGCTAGAGCCAGAGCCGGTTGAAGGGTGTCCCTGTACTGAGACATCCTGGTAAGGGCTATTAGGTCTTGACAGGGGCAGGATGTTGGGAGAGACAGAATGAAGAATCTGAGCCCGACAGAGAGAGGAAGGCATCCAGGAGAGGAGAGGGTGGTAGCAAAGATGAAAGACTGGTTTAATACATGGAGACTGAACAAGTAAATATAATAAGGATAATGGGAGCCAGATTTCCATCAGAGAAGAATATTACAAATATGAAAAAGGGAAAAACTTGAGTGGACACAGGAGTGTTGGGCTGAAATCAGTGGTATTGGTAGGAACTCAGAGTTTTTAATATATAAAAATAAGTATAGACATAAACATGTGTGCATGCATGCATGCTCCGTTGCTCAGTCATGACCAACTCTTTGCAACCCATGGACTGTAGCCCACCAGGCTCCTCTCTCCATGGGATTTCCCCAGGCAAAAATACTGGAGTGGGTTGCCATTTTCCTCCTGCATGGGATCTTCTCAACTCAGGGATTGAATCTTTGCTTCCTGTGTCTCCTTGTAGTGGCAGGTGGATTCTTTACCACTGAGCCACCTGTTTGTACACATACATGTATTCCCCAGCTCCGTCCATTAAGAAGGCCTGAAAGGAGTATAACAATACAGCAGCAGTAAACACACAGCACTGATATCTTAGCTTCTAAATGTCATCCATCATTAAAACAGTCCAGGTCTCCCTAGAGAAATGGCTGATTTCAGCACTGAGGCAGGGACAGTACAAGATAAGCCCAAAACATCTTCTTATGCCAAAAAGTGGAAAAAAACAAACAAACAAACAAAAAAAACCACTCAAAGTGAAACGCTCACAGTGGGAACATGTCATAAAGACACAGAAGCCAAAGTGAATGGGCTCTAGTTGGCCAAATGAGGAAAATTTGAAGAACTAAACAAAAGGTAACAACATAACCCAGCCAAAAAAAAAAAAGAAAAGAAAACCATGAATCCATACTGATATAAATGCATAAAGGAATACATTATCTGTTTGATGAGGACCAAGACACAAAGTTTCAAAGCAATCCTCACGAAAAACATTAGCTGTTTTTTCTTTTTCTTAATTTTTTAATTTTAATTGGAGGAAAAACATTAAGTATTAAATATTAACTTTAGGGAATTCTCTGGTGGTCCAGTGGAATTCCATACATCCACTACAGGGGACACAGGTTGGGGAACTAAGATTCCACAAGCTGCACAAGTTGGTAAAGAATCCACCAGTCAATGCAGGAGACCCAAGAGACATGGGTTCAATCCCTGGGCTGGGATGATCCGCTGGAGTAGGAAATGGCAACCCACTCCAGTAATCTTGACTAGGAATTCCATGGAGAGAGGAGCCTGGCGGGCTATTGTACATGGAGTAGTAAAGGGTCGGACACTACTGAACATGTATACACACAATCTTCATTAGGGTCAAGGTTATGAAAATCAAGAGAAGATGAGGGAATCACTTCAGATTGAAGAAGTCATGAAGCATATGGCCAAAAATGTACTGAAAGTAAATGAGAACTTAATGAAATTCATCACCATCAAGTATGCAAGCAATAAACTCCTGAAGATAAGTATGATTCCTCAACTGAGCTCCAAAGCTAGCTATCCAAGAGCCTGCCTCACCTGTGATGAGATGGCCCTATGGCAAATAAATGCAATATATGATTCTGAACCAGATTCTTTTGCCAGTAAAGAGATGGCATAATCAACAAAACTTGAACCAGTACTGAAATAGGAGGGGAGGGGGCAGGGCATAAACTTTAAAAGAACGATACAGCCAGAGGACACGACAATTAGATTAGAACCAAATAGGTCCAAGATGGCGAACAAGCTAACTTCCACTACACCTTGAGCTTCAGTATAATGCTCACTGTAACACATCACCAAGCTAAGTGACACACCCTCCAGCACCATGGCAGGTTCAAAGCCAGCCACCAAAGACCAAAAAGTGAGCATTGGCCCGATTCCTGGAAATTTCCACCCCTTTCCCAAAACAATAATCCTCCTACTCATTAGCCTATGAAATTATCCAGCCCATAAAAACTAACCAAGCCATAATTCAAGGCTGTTCTCCTCTTTGGAGATGGTCCACACTCTGCTTGTGGAGTATGTTGTTCACTCACTAAGTCGGGTTCGATTCTTTTTAACCCAATGGACTGCAGTGTGCCTCCACTATCTCCCAGAGTTTGCTCAAGTTCATGTCCATTGAGTCTGTGATGCTATCTACCAACTCATCCTCTGCCACCACATTCTCCTTTTGCCTTCAACCTTTCCCAGCATCAGGGGCTTATCCAATGAACTGCCTCTTCTATCAAGTGACCAAAGTATTGGAGCTTCAGCATCAGTCTTACAATGAATATTCAGGGTTGGTTGTGGAGTGTGTTTCTCTCTAAATAAATCCACTTATCTATCAATTTGTCTCTCACTGAATTCTTTCTGTGATGACACATCAAGAACCTGAGCTTCATAAGTCCTGAAACCAGGTGTGTGTGATCACAGTTAACAGATGGTGAGTTTTCCCTAGGTTCCAGTCTCACAGGTGGGCTCAAGTCCCAATCTGAGATATACTGTTTCAGTCTGAGAACTACATGAAATACTAGGTCGGTGTAAATTTCCTGACTTTTGATGATTGCACTCTGATCATGCAGGGGAATATACTTGTTTGTAGAAAATACACAACCTGGGGTGATAGGGAAGGCATCAGGTCAGCACTTCCTAATGGTTCAGGGAGAAAAAGGTTCTTTGTACCATACTTGCAAGTTTTCTGCAAGTTTTTGATTGTTTCCATTTTTTCTAAGTGAGAAAAAACTCAAAGTCACTAAAAATGAAACAATGTTAAATACAAACTCTGCTTCTCCATATTGTCAATCTTAGTAAGAAAGAGATAGCAGAGGATGCAAAATTACTAGGAAATAAATAAAACTTTGTGTTGTCTGAAAATATTTTAAATATAGCCCAACCCTTCTCTTGCTAATCTCAATCAGGTCAAAAATAATTAAAGACTAAAGACTATAAAAAGTCCCCACTAAAGGAAGTTATTAGGAGAGGAATAGTGAAAGGGGCAGTCCACCAAGAGTGGGAACAACAATGGTATTCTGAAGCTACAAACGGCTGTAACCATCAGCAAAACACAATCTCAGCATCTCCTCTGAAAAAGGAAGGGCTGTCTGGCTGAGACCTTAAAATTCTCGTAAATTACCCTGAAGTTACCCTGAAATTACCCTGAAATAGATGTGCTTCCCCAATTCAATTTATTACATTATGCTAAGCTACACAGTAATACAAAAATAAACGTGCATAAACGGTGAATTATCTTAAATTGTGGAAATCCCTCCATTAAAATACATCTGCCAGATTGTTACCTAAGAGATAATTCTGCGACGAATGAAAAGGCTAATTAAAACACTCATTAAAGGGAAACAAGATCACCTGCAGCGATGTGCTGACGGTCCTTACTTAAAAGATCGTATTCAGACTCCTTTTGAAATGACCATCAGATCTGTCCTGAAAGAACAAGGGGCATTTCCTAGAAATGTTCATAAGTTCAAGGCTCATTTGCCCTCTCTCGGTACCATGCGTCCACGGGCGCGGTGACTAGACGGGCCCCCACCAGCTCAGGGGTGAGGTAGCACTGGACTCTCAGCACTTCCTTTCGGAGAGGACAGCCCCCTGCGTCATTCGTTACTCACTCAGGATGCTAGGCAGAAGTTCATCCCCGAGGAACTTAACACAGCTGGCTCCCGCCCTCACAGCCCTGAAGCCCTGACCTAAGCCCGCCGGCACCCGGGCGATGCCCCGGGTACCCGGCCCACAGAGCGAGAGCCACGGCACCCAGACTCGCCTCAGCCGGGCCGCGGGGGGCCCGGAGGACGAGGCCGCCGCCGCCTCCTCCTCCCTCGCCCCTCGTGCTGGCCCCTCACGCCCACCGCGAGGCTCAGCCGGGCCATCAAGGCCCGACGCCGAGTGCCAGCTCCACCGGGGCCGGGACCGGCCCTCCCCGCCTCCCGGCCGCGATGCCCAGCCCAGAGAAGCCCACTGGACGGCAGCCGGGGGGCGGGGGCAGGGAGGCCCGGGGGCGGCGCCCGCCCCACACCCTTACCTGGCTTCTCGTGGTCGTAGCCGACTACGATGAAGTAGTCGGCCAGCCTGGCCATGGCCTCCGCCGCCGCGCCCGAGAAGCAGGTGCCCGTCGCCGCCCTCGCCGCCGCCGCCCACCGGGCCCGGGAGGGCTCAGCATTTTCCCTGCAGCGGCAGTAGCGGCAGCGGCGGCCCTTCAGCCATGTTTGACAACCGAGGCGCGCTCTGCGCCTGCGCCGCTCTTAGCGCCCGCTGCTTCCCCGCCCCCACCCGCGCTGGCTCATTGACCCGAGCGCGGGCGGAGAGCCCACCCCCCCCTCCCCCGGCCGCTCGGACAGCCGATCNTCAATATTATCAAAATCATCAAAGTTTAGAAAACTATCATAGCCAAGAGGAACCTAAGTGGACATGACAATTAAATGCTGGATAGAATCCTGAGTGATATCCTAGAATATATAAAAAACATTAGGAAAAACTAATGAAATCTTAATGAAGTATAAACCTTAACAATATCATTAGTTCCATATATACTAGTATATTAAGTATACTCATCTATTCAGTATATTAGTTCATATGACTCTTGTTGGGGATATAACATAGTGTAGCTGCTGTGGAAAACAGTCAGGTGGCTCTTCAAAATATTAAACATTAGAATTATCATATCAAGTAATTCCACTTCTGGGTATACCCCCAGTGGAAGTGAAAGTATATGTATACATGTATACATGGTAACTATTTACTGAACTCTTCTGAAAAATAAAACCTATTTTAAAAAATGAGGAATCCGTAAAGCAGAGTTTTAAATGGATCAGTTCAGTTGTGTCTGAATCTGAGACCCCATGGACTATAGCACACCAGGCCTCCCTGTCCATCACCAATTCCTGCTCCAACTTATATCCATCAAGTTGATGATGCCATCCAATCATCTCATCCTCTGTCATCCCCTTCTCCTCTCACCTTCAATCTTGCCCAGTATCAGGGTCTTTTCCAGTGAGTTAGTTCTTCACATCAGGTGGCCAAAGTATTGGAGTTTCAGCTTCAGCATCAGTCCTTCCAATTAATAATATTCAGGACTGATTTCCTTGAGGATGGATGGATTGGATCTCCTCACAGTCCAAGGGACTCTTAAGAGTCTTCTCCAACATCACAGTTCAAAAGCATAAATTCTTTGGCATTGAGCTCTCTTTATAGTCCAACTCTCACATCCACATGTAACTGCTGGAAAAAACCATAGCTTTGACCAGAGAGACCTGTATCAACAAAGTAATGTCTCTGCTTTTTAATATGCTGTCTATGTTTGCCATAACTTTTCTTCCAAGGATCAAGAGTCTTAATTTCATGGCTATAATCACCATCTGCAGTGATTTTGGACTCCCCCCACCCCCCGCAAAAAAAGTCTGTCACTGTTTCCACTGTTTTCCCATCTATGCCATGAAGTGATGAGACTGGATGCCTTGATCTCAGTTTTCTGAATGTTGAGTTTTAAGCCAACTTTTTCACTCTCCTCTTTCACTTTCAGCAAGAGGCTCTTTAGTTCTTTGCTTTCTGCCATAACAGTGGTGTCATCTGTATATCTGAGGTTACTGATATTTCTCCTGGCAATCTTGATTCCAGCTCGTGCTTCAACCAGCCCAGCGCTTCTTATGATGTACTCTGCATATAAGTTAAATCAGCAGGGTAACAATATACAGATTTGATGTACTCCTTTCCTGATTTGGAACAAGTCTGGTGTTCCAAGTCCAGTTCTAACCGTTGCTTCTTTAAATTGATAAATGATGTCAAATGAATAGAGAGCTATGTAAGCCTTTCTGGTATGAAGAAATATATCCACAAAGAAGAAATGTACAAATTCACAGCAGAGAGTGAAGATGTCTACTGAGAGAAATAATAAGTTGGTTGATGTGAGTCAAGTTTCATATACATATGTAATCTTACAACTTACTCATTTTACACTAAAAAATCTGTTATTTTCCTGGCTTTACCACAAATAATTATGTTTTGGGCAAATTCATTTGTTCTCTCTGAGATCTTGATTCTTGTTTAATCATAAGCAAGAGTAACAGTGCCTCTTTTGAAGGGCTATTACAAGAATTAGATATTCTTTCACAATGTAGCCTAGTTTTTGGATATCTAATGGAGTACACTGAATGTATACCATGGATACACTGAAACTAAGCTGCTCAGAACAACGAAAATGTATCTTGGTAATTACTTTTGTACATTTAAATTATTGACATCAATGATCCCTACGTGATATGTATTATCTGGCATGAAGTTGTACTTTAATTTAAATTAGTACATTCTTTAAATAACCTAGTACCCAAACTCCAGAAAATGGTTCAGTTGTGCCATGCATAGCAGTGTCCAACTCTTTACAACCCCATGGACTGTAGCCCACCAGGCTCCTCTGTCCTTTGGATTTTCCAGGCAAGAACAGTGGAGTGTGTTGCCATGCTATTTCCAGGAGATCATCCCAACCCAGGGATTGAACAAAGGTCTCTCACACTGTAGGCAGATTCTTTACCACCTGAGCCACCAGGGAATTAAAAAGGAGGAAAACATAATTTTTAAATAGTAGAGTTTTTTTGTTCTCCCCTGTGACTAAATATTGATATGAGAACTTATCCATGGGAAAAAAAAATACAAAAACTAAACAATTTATATTTTGTAATGGGCATGTTCAAGTTATTTAAGATAGCAAAATTTTAATGATTTTCATTTATCCTCAATAATAAGTAAAGGGTGAAGCAAATTATATATAAATATATATATAAATGTATATATACATGTGTGCCGGGAGCCAGCGTGAGGAACTCCGCCCATGGCAAAGGTCATGAGGAAGGAGGCTCGGCATTACGCAAAGGTGGTATTGAGCTTCAGGAGACCCCCTGCTCCCGAGCATCTACCCCCAAAACCAGAGTCTGCCTACTTTACTGTTTTATGCTCTCACCTACACCTCTGACTTTACAAGGGGCTCTCTGCCATCACCATTTCTCTCGGAGAAGGAGTTAACTTGCAGCTTCAGTTAATAAAAATTCCTGGGTGTGACAAGAGTGTTTCAACTTACAAACTCCTCTGAAGGTTCTCTAGCCTGCCTGAGTGGGTTCGTCCAGCCACATGTGATTGTTTACAGCCTCCCAATTGTGAGAGGCATGAGATGCTTTAAACTTTCTATATACAGACTCTTTTGAGAAGTTAGAAAATTATTAGTATAGTATAGTAGATTGATTAGAAATTATATTGGTGAAGGGTTTTCATTTGTTGAGCCAATATTTGCTGTTAAATCTCCATATTCCCTGCCCTTATAATGAATATAACTAGCATATAGGAAAAATAAGTATTAACCTTTAAGATTAATCATGTTAAACCTTAGGCTAAGTAAATTCCTTTCTTGATTGTAACCCACTACACCCTCACCCTATAGGAATGCAACTTTATTGGAGGGTGGCTCTTGGTTTAAGAAAAAATCACCCCTGGAAAAAATAACTTTTCTGGTTGACTGACCATTATCAGAAAGGGCCATAAAATGTCAGCAGGCCTCATGGCCAGAAGATGATGTAAAACCTCTAAGACATTTGTATAATTTTATATAATGCACCTGATTTTGACAAGGGTCAGGTCTGCTGACTCCGCGTGACTCTGTATTCATCCCTATGTATAACAAAAAGTATATAAACAAACCTGAAAAATAAAGAAAACAGATCAGTTTCTGGAAAGACTGATTCCCCTGTGTCATTTCTTTCTTGTTCTCCGTTTTTCTGGCTGAATTCCCATCTGGGGCATGGGTACTCACCAAGCCTGCTAATTTTGCCTGGGCTTCTAAGATTGGACCAGGGAGGCCTCAGTGCCTCCTCTCCTTTGGGAGAATGGAAAGATGCCTGTGGCCTACGTAGGTGGTGCAAGCTTCTTGTCTTGAAGCTTTATTGGTATCCCACGTAAACCAAGTTATTCAGCCTCTTTTTCTCCACTAATATTTCCTACTACACTATCCTTTTCTAATCTCTCTTTATATCTGTAATTTTAAAAATTCTTTCTTAGGACACCAACTCTGTCTCCCTTTTGAATTACCCTGGATCCACTGGGGCTGGACCCCAGCACATATGCATGCTTGCAGGTATGTAATATTTGAATCATGATTTAAAATATATGCAGAAATTTGAAAATATCTTTAAGTTAAACTTAAAGCCTGATATCAAGCTGTTGTATATAACCAAACTCTTTCCAAAACTGTCAAAGGTCTAAACTAATTTTACTAGAATCAGTAGCAGTCAATAGGGCAATTGCTTACTGTCTCCTTGACATCTTCAGCATTTGATCTCTCTGATCACTAACTCCACCTTGATCTATTGAAGTGAGGCATGAGATTCAGTAAGACAGTGGTAAATTAGCTTTTACTTTGTCTTTATAGGAAAGCAATTTCTAGTTGTCTTTTTCTTGAGTCACTTCCTGTCAATGGGCAAAGACAAACAACTACCCCAACTTCACTGTGACGGAAGGGAAAAAATAAATCAGGGGGAAACAAAACAAAACAAAAAAAACAGTGAGACATCTGTCCTCTAATTCCCGTCAAGCTTAATACTCTGTTGCTGACTTCACAAGACTTGTTTCAAAGGACAGCTTTCTAGTAGCACCTTAATGAATTGTGTTCCTCCATCAGAACACATTATCTAAGTGTGTTCTTGGTGGGTTACTATCTTAGGTACAAATGTTACCTGTATTGTAGTAGACATAAAAAATTTTGGCTAAGGAATAGCTTTACATTTTCAACAAACATAATAGAAAACAAATACAAAGGAGTCAATATTTTGTATAGTCATCCTTCAGTATCCATGACTGAGGTGGAAGGATTGGTTCCAGCATACCTCTTAGATATAAAAATCTACAGATGTTCAAGTCTTTTACATATAGCACAGTATATTGAATAGCAGAGATATTACTTTGCCAACAAAGGTCTGTCTAGTCAAGGCTATGGTTTTTCCAGTAGTCATGTATGGATGCGAGATTTGGACTGTGAAGAAGGCTGAGCACCGAAGAATTGATGCTTTTGAACTGTGGTGTTGGAGAAGACTCTTGAGAGTCCCTTGGACTGCAAGGAGATCCAACCAGTCCATTCTGAAGGAGATCAGCCCTGGGATTTCTTTGGAGGGAATGATGCTAAAGCTGAAACTCCAGTACTTTGGCCACCTCATGCAAAGAGTTGACTCATTGGAAAAGACTTTGATGCTGGGAGGGATTGGGAACAGGAGGAGAAGGGGACGACAGAGGATAAGATGACTGGATGGCATCACTGACTCGATGGACGTGAGTCTGAGTGAACTCCAGGAGTTGGTGATGGACAGGGAGGCCTGGCGCACTGCGATTCATGGGGTTGCAAAGATGGTAATAGACAGGGAGGCCTGGAGTGCTGTGATTCATTGGATCACAAAGAGTCAGACACCACTGAGCGACTAAACTAAAACTAATGCATATGATCTATGCACATCACATGTATACATCAAATTACCTCTAGAATACTTTTGGCACCTAATAGAATATGAATGTTTTATAAATAGCTTTAAATACTGATGCAATGTAAATGTTATGTAAGTATTTACTCCTGTGTGGCAAACTCGAGGTTTGCTTTTTGTGACTTCCTGGAATTTTTTTTTTTTTTCTTTTCCCCTGGTATTTTCAATCTTCAGTTGATTGAATCCATAGATCCATAATTTGGATACAGAGGGTCAATTGCACTAGATTTTCTTCAAAGTTAAGTATGAAGGAGTGTGACCTGGCCTTTAGAAACTCAGCTAAGTTGTAAAAAATTATGGACTATTTTAAAGATGTAAAATTGGATAGAGATTGAAGAAACTTTAATGATAAGCTATCCTCTGTGTTAAAATGAAAGAGAGGTCAAGAAGTGTGAAGTATACAATAGTCATTCTGTAAATTAGTGAAAAACAAAGATAAGCCAAATGCATTCAATATGTTAATTATGCTAGACTGACTTATCCAATGGTTCCTTTCTTTCTAAAAATACTAACACCCAACATTTATTGAACACTTTCTATAGGTAAGTCAAAATGCTTTATAAATAGTGAAATTTTTGTCTTCACAACTGTAAGAAATAATTTTTATCCATACTTTATATATGAAGAAATTTAGGCACAGAAGGATGAAATGACTTACCTAGGTCACACAGCTACTTCATTATAGAGCCAGTATTAAAAACACAACCTAATCTAACATTTAACATTATAAGCTACTATTCATTCAATAGCTATGTGCAGAGTTTGAACACATTTAAATCACTAGAAGGTTGAGTACTTGGGGGAAAAGTACTTGTTCATTGCTAGTTACCTACTCAATGCTTAGAATATTGATTATAATAGTTGCTCAGCACATGTTTGTTTATTGAATTGACATGACTATGTATAAAACAACATTAAGTAGGTCCTGTTAAAATTCTTTACAATTGTTGGTTTGGGGGGAGTACTGAAAACTATTTTTAAGAAAAATAATAATTAAAAAATAAAGATCAACTAAGTCTTAAGAAAATATGAAAATACCTTATGGTTAACATCACTGAATCTGACTTTGACTTAGCTAAGGCAAGCTGTTAAATATCAGTTTTGTTTCTACTGTTCAGTCACTAAGTTCTGCCTGACTCTGCAACCCCGTGCACTGCAGTACACCAGACTTTCCTGTCCTTCACTATTTCCCAGAGTTTGCTCAGATTCATCATACCCATTGAGTTGATGATGCCATCCAACCATCTCATCCTCTGTCGCCCCCTTCTCCTCCTGCCCTCAGTCTTTCCCAGAACCAAGAACTTTTCCAGTGAGCTGGCTCTTTCTTTTCTCAACAAGGCCTCCCACAAGTCCTGTGCCTATATTAGGTCCTGATATTTTGGGAGTCATAAAATGCTATAGTTTCCTCTATCTATTTTACCAATGGTTTTAACTTTACAATGATTTATATGATTATAATTCAATATTTACTCCTCAAAATTATCATAAAGACAGACACTGTCATTATGAAATTTCTTTCACTTCTTCACTTTCACAGTATAGTCTGTTACACAGTAGTTATTAAGTTATTAGCTCTCAAGTAAGTGAAAAAATGACTATATGAGCATTTGGAGTTGCATAGAAAAGAATTTGGCCTTGTGTAGATAAAGGCCTCACCTTTTCTCTTGTTTTCTTCAAGGAAATCTGTCACATCTGATAGGGGTATCTATCTTGTGGCAGTATCTATCCTATTTATGGCAGGAAATAGTCCCTCCAGAAAGACTAACTATCTGATTTTGGATGAGGCTTTGGATCTTGTGGTATCAGCTGATCCAGAGATTGAGTTCAACTATGTGAGAATCAATAAATTAATCAACAAGACATGAAGATTCAATAAAATTTCTGGACACTAAACTCAGGTAAGCTTTCCTAGTTGACAATACTCTATTCTAACATATTGATGCTAGGAAGGCTAGACTCACAGTGGAAGACAACAGAAGCTTCACATCTGGAATCCACCCAGACTCTGCTCTATGAGTCCTTTCTTTGCCTAATTTTAATCTAAAGACTTAACTTGTATGCAGAATACATCATACAAAATGCTGGGCTGGATGATGCACAAGTTGGAATCAAGATTGCTAGGAAAATGACAACAACCTCAGATATACAGATGATATCACTTTAATGGCAGAAAATAAAGAAGAACTAATGAGTCTCTTGGAAAGGGAAATGGCAACCCACTCCAGTATTCTTGCCCGGAATATCCGATGGATGGAGGAACCTGGTTAGGCTACAGTCTATGGGGTCACAAAGAGTCAGACATGACTGGGAGACTTCACTCACTCACTAATGAGTCTCTTAATGAAAGTGAAAGAAGAGAGTGAAAAAGCTGGCTTAAACCTCGCTTAAACCTCAACATTCATAAAATGAAGATCATGGCAACTTGTCCCATCACTTCATGGCAAATAAATGGGGAAAACATGGAGATGGTGTCAGATTTCATTTGATTGGGCTCCAAAATCAATGAGGATGGTGACTGTAGCCAAGTAATTAAAAGACACTTGCTCCTTGAAAGAAAAGTTATGAAAAATCTAAACAGCATATTAAAAAGCAGAGACATTACTTGCCTACAAACATCTGTCTAGTCAAAGCCATTATTTTTCCAGTAGTCATGTGTGGATGTGAGAGCTGGACCATAAAGAAGTCTGAGCGCTAAAGAATTGATACTTTCAAACTGTGATACTGGAGAAGACTTTTTTTTTTTTTTTTTTTTTTAGTTTTGCTATACATTTTATTGTTTATTACTTTCTTGTGTTTCCTAACAATATATTCCTTCCATATTTTATGAACTTAAGATTGTTATTACTAACAGGCAAGTAGAAAAGAAAGCAAGCTCTTCCCAAGGACACAGTCAAGGTACCAAAGGGAAAAATCAACGAGAGAAAGCAGCACAATCTGTTCTGTTTCCTACAAAAATGTAAAAACATGTTCTCTCTCTGTAAAGGAGATATTAAAAAATAGTCCTTAGAAAATCTCAATAGCAAATCAAGCTTCAATATTTATTACATTATGACTCTTGAAAGTCCCTTGGACAGCAAAGAGATCAAACCTGTCAATCCTACAGGAAATCAACTCTGAATATTCATTGGAAGGACTGGTACTAAACCTGAAGCTCCAATATTTTGGCCACCTGATATGAAGATTCAACTCACTAGAAAGATTCTGATGTTGGGAAAGATTGAGAACAAGAGGAAAAGGGGGCAATAGAGGATGAGATGGTTGGATGGCATCACTGACTCAATGGACATGAGTTTGGGTAAACTCAGGGATATAATGAAGGACAGGGAAGCCCGGAATGCTGTAATACATGAGATTGCAAAGAATCGGAATGACTTAGCAACTGAACAACAATCTAAAGATGTTCCCTGTTACATGTTGTATCAATAACTCTGAGTATAAAAGCTTTCAATGAGTTCTGTGAGTCCTTATCATGAGTTAGTGAAATGGACTGTTTTTGGGAATCCCTCAAATTTGTGATTAGTGTCAGGAATGAGGATGTTCTTATGGAGTACTGTGCCCTCAACCTTCACAGACTGGCTAATAGTGGACAGCAGGCTAAATGATTTCTGTAATGCAGTGGTCAGAGCAGATAGTATAACATCCTTATGGGATGATATGGGCTTCTGACAAATATGTATTCTGCAAACCTCTATGGTTTCAATTTCACAATCAGTAATTTTTAAATAACATTATAGTACTTCATAAAGTTATCTTAAAGTATACATATTAAGAAATGACTGATTGTCCTAATTACAGAATATCTAGGAACCATTTAATAGAAAAGACAGTAATACTATTTATTTTAATGTGTTGCCCTCTCTAAGTACTAGTTCTTGAAATTTAATGATCATGCTCATTTTTACATAGCTCTGTAATTTAGATAGTCCCTTCTGTGGCCAGAGTAAAATTTCCATTTAGTTACAAATTCAGTCAATTTAAACAGTTGAAGAATCATAGGTCACTGAAATGCAATCCATATTCTCTCATCCTAGCAATGATTATATGCAGATTATCTCAGAGTAGATGAATAGTATTTTTTGATATTTCCCAAAAAATAAAATTCTAAAACTTATTTTTTAAAAAAATCCCATAGTTAATCAACCTTTAGCATCTTATGAGCTACCTAATGAGTAAAATGAAAATAGTAATAATAATATTTTTGTCATATAATTTAATTAGAATGTTCAGATGATTGGACCAAGATTTTAACATTTGCTTTCAGGTAATTCTAGCAGGCAATACAGCTTTCAAATCTGTCTGAATAGATGACCAAAGACAGAGAATCTTCAGGTCATTTGAGCAAATTCATACAAATTTTAACATTTTTCCCTTGACTTTTAATCAGTTAAGGTTACATTTTGAGCTGGGGGTCAGGTCTGAATATAGAACAGCATCTCTTTAGAAGCACTTATTGTATGAAATGGAATTATAAATAAGTTGAAACTAATCAATAATATTATATGATGCCTAAAATATGATCATTCTACTGGAAAGAATGCTTAATAAAAATAGAGTCATAGTAAAAATATTTCAATGCTATTATCCTTCAAGTGGCAGAAGTATCTGGGAATCATTGTTGTTAAAAGGGAGATAGATGTTGTGGAGAAGGAGGTTTTTACACAGCATGGGAGAATTATCCCTCAAAATTTTCCATCTACCTTACCTATTATTCCACACTCACTAGGGTAACTTTATTATCATTTGTTTAACTTACCAGGGACTCTTAACATTTATCAAAGTATGCCAATATTTATTAGTATTGTGCATATTGAAAATATGCATTTTATATAAATCATGAACTGGCCTTTGGTTTTGTATGTTTTTCTCTTGACAAGTTAGGGTTATAATAACAGAATCAAATTTATGTTATTGCAAACTTGAAGGCTACACTCAGAGCGACACTGATGTCAAGGTGCAAGAAAGTCATTCAGTGAAGTCCGGTGTGGGAAACCAGAAGGCCCAGCTGGTTGAAATATAATTCTGTTCTATAGTATACAGAGTGTCTCAATCCATTTCCAAGTGTATATAATATCTCTATGAGGCATATTTATTATTCTCACTTCCAAATAGGAAAGCTGAGACCTACAGAAATTAAATGACTTGCCACTACCACAAAACAAGTGATCAGTTTGGGTCTATAACAGCTCACTTCTTGAACAATGCTGTTGCCCCAGGAGTGTCTTCCTTGTTATCCATCACATACATCCATTTCCAAAGACGTTTGATTGTTTTAACATTATTTCACATTTTGCAGACATGTAAGTAGCCTGTGGCACTTTCATAGACATCCCACAATATTCAGTGGTTTAATCATTAGTCCTCTGAAGAAGTCATGAATCAGTAGCCTAGGAGAACAACCACTCCTAGGCAAATAAGTATTAAAATTCTCACTTGCTTGAAGTTTGATATATTTGGGGAGATTAGTCCCTTAGTTTGTGCTAATTCATTTAGCTAAATATAAAGAAGAGAAATGGTGATGACAATAATAAAACAAAACCAAAAAATCATACAAATCATCAAAAAAAAAAAACAGGATAACATTTCTGGAAAAATTCAAAACAATCTGAAAATAAAAGTGTGAGAAATTTCTAGGGACATTTAAGTCTAGCATTCTCTCAAAGGTAGGAAATAAAAAGTATCTGTCATTAAAACTTTGTCATCCTTTTAAATATTGGTATTTAAAATATAATACATTCACAAAATAATAACAATGTAAAAGGTTAGAGATTTTAACCCAAGAAACTCAAATTACAGGACTTCCCCCTAGTGGTTAAGAATCTGCCTGCCAATGCAGGGTGCATGGGTTTAATCTCTGATCCAGGAAGATTTCACATGCCCTGGGCAAGTAAGTCCATATGTCACAACTACTGATCTCACATTCCACAATTATTAAGGTCTGAGTGTCCTCGAGCTTGTATTCTGCAAAAAGATAAGACACCACAATAAGAAGGGCAATGGCAACAAATGTTCAAACTACCATACAAATGTGCTCTTTGCACATGCTAGTAAGGTATTGCTCAAAATCCTTCAAGGTAGGCTTCAACAATATGTGCACAAAGAACTTCCAGTGTACAAGCTGGATTTAGAAAATGCAAAGGAATCAGAGATCAAATTGCCAGCATTCACTGAATCATGCAGCAAGCAAGAGAGATCCAGAAAACATCTACTTCTGCTTCACTGACTACACTAAGGCTTTGACTGTGTGGATCACAACAAACTATGGAAAATTCTTCAAGAGGTGGGTCTACCAGACCATCTTACCTGCTCCTGAGAAAGCTGTATGAAGGTCAAGAAGCAACAGTTAGAACCAAACATGGAACACTGGACTGGTTCAAAACTGAGAAAGGAATACATCTAGGCTGTACGTTGTCACCCTGTTTATTTAACTTATATGCAAAGGACAAAATGTGAAATGCCAGTCTGGATGAGGCTTAAATTGGAGTTAAGATTGCCAGGGAAAATGCCAATAACTTCAGATTATGTAGATGACACTACTTTAATGGCAGAAAGTGAAAACAAACTAAAGACAGTGAAAGAGGAGAGTGAAACAGCTGGCTTAAAACTCAGTATTTAAGAAACTAAGATCCGGTTCCATCACTTCATGGCAAATAGATGGGGAAATAATAGAAACAGTGACAGACTTTATTTCCTTGTCCTCCAAAATCACTGTGGACGGTGACTACAGCCATGAAATTAAAAGACATCACTTTGCCGAGAATGGTCCGCATATTTAAAGCTATGGTTTTTCCAGTAGTCATGTACAGAAGTGAGAGTTGGACCATAAAGAAGGCTACATGAAGGGCTGCAAAGTAGACACTGATGTAAACAACAGACTTTTGGATTCAGTGGGAGAAGGTGAGGGTGGGATGATTTGAGAGAATAACATTGAAACATGTACATTACCATATTAAAACAGATGATCAGTGCAAACTTGATGTATGAAGCAGGGCACATGAAGATACTGCTCTGGGACAATCCAGAGGATTAGAGTGGGTACGGATTGGGAGGGGAGTTCAGTATCCAGTGGACACATGTATGCCTGTGGCCAATTCATGTCGATGTATGGCAAAAACCATCACAATATTGTAAAGAATTATTCGCCAGTTAAAATAAATTAATTAATTTAAAAAATAAAAGAAGGCTGACCACCAAAGAATCGATGCTTTTGAAATGTGGTGGTGGAGTAGACTCTTGAGAGTACCTTGGACTTCAAGGAGATCAAACCAGTCAATCCTAAAGAAAATCAACCCTGGATATTCATTGGAAGGACTGATGTTGAAGCTCCAATACTTTGGCTACCTGATGCGAAGAGCTGATTTATTTGAAAAGACCCTGAGGCTGGGAAAGATTCAGGGCAGGAGGAGAAGGGAACGAAAGAGGACAAGATGGTTGGATGGCATCATTGACTCAATGGACATGAGTCCAGGCAAACTCCAGGAGACAGAGAAGGACAGGGAAGCCTGGCGTGCTGCAGTCCATGGGCTGCAGAGAATCAGATATGGCTGAGCAACTGAACAATGACAGTAACAATCTTTACTTCAATATCATATGTTAATTATAGATGCATCTTTTTAAAAACCAATGACTCAAAAGTGGAATTCTGCAGCATTTATAATAGATATTGACACTTCTTGCAACAAAGTAGTCCAGGATGGAAAATGTGACATGCCTAAACCAATTAAGACAGTAAATTCCTCTAGTTATAGCGATTAGCTCAGGGATGGGTACTTCATTCATCAGTCAATTAAATGCAGATACAAACCACTGCAAAGGACTTAAACCTGAGAAGACGTGAATTTAGGGATGCTGGGAACTGAGAATAAAGCAAAGTTAGTAGAAAAAACTGGAGATGAATTAGTCCTGGTGATATCATTTACATTTAAACAGACTTCTGGATTTATTATAAAGCAACTCAGACACACCTCTGATTTCTCTTCTACACTTTAACTGTTTTAGTATTATTACAAGCAAGTTATTTCTAACAAAAAAATGTAAGTTCTCTCTAACAAAAAATGTAAGTCAAACGTGTATCTTGATTCTTCAGTTCAGTTCAGTTCAGTTCAGTCGCTCAGTCGTGTCCGACTCTTTGCGACCCCATGAATCGCAGCACGCCAGGCCTCCCTGTCCAGCAACAACTCCCGGAGTTCACCCAGACTCACGTCCATTGAGTCCGTGATGCCATCCAACCATCTCATCCTCGGTCGTCCCCTTTNGACAAGATTCTCCCGCCCTCGACTGGAAGCCTGGAATTTGCACCGCCAGGGCTTTTGCGGCACGTTTCCTGTTTATGTTGTGCAGATGGGAATTTTAGGAACATGCCACCGAGCAGGCGGAGGAGGGAGAGGCTTTTGCGCAATCCTCAGAGGCGCCTCGTGCTTTAGTGCTGGGTGGGCTGGGGGCTGTTGGCCTGGGCTTCCCCCAGAGCGCCTGGGGAGGCTGAATTCCTCCAAAGAATGCGGCATCCCCGGGATCCTCCTGAACTGGCCCGGAACAACTGAGTCCGAGAGAGAAGGCTTGTCTCTCCCCAAAGAGTTCTTCCCGCCTAGGTTTTCGGCCCCCCTGCAGCGGTCCCAGGGCTCTTGCCTCAGGAGCAGGTGGTGATTTCCAACGTCCCTGTTCAAACAATGCAATTAAAATGAATTCGTGTGTATCATCATCCAATCTAGGAATTATCTGGGTCACTTTCTTGTTACTGCACCTCTTATTGTTTGGAATTTGGCAAATGAGAAACCCAGGTGAGCATGCTTTGCCCCTGTTAGTATCTCGTGAAGTTTGGGTAGCAGGATATGTTACAACGAAGTTTGGGGAATCTTCATAGTTTGCAAATGTGATCATCAACCTAGTTGCTTATCACTGCTGCTGCTGCTGCTAAGTCGCTTCAGTCGTGTTCGACTCTGTGCGACCCCATAAACGGCAGCCCACCAGGCTCCCCAGTCCCTGGGATTCTCCAGGCAAGAACACTGAAGTGGGTTGTCATTTATCACTACTCATTATTAATTGAGGGTTTAACCTTTACCATTTCCTCTTAGCAGAGGGTCTTTTAAGTGCTTAACTAGTATGTTTGATGAGTGAATATACAAATTCCCCCAACTACCAGCAGGAAGCTGCAATGGCTTGAACTCTGAATTGAGAGTTCAGAGATTTGGTGTCTCAGCTACTGAAAGTTTACTCTCATTGATCATTTCCTCTTTCTGTGTGTGTGGCACTTTTTTCACCTACAGATTGAGAGGGCTGGGCTGCACTAGAACTGAAATTCCAGGGAAGGAATACTTGAACTCAGGGAGTTCATTTGCAAATTGCTTATGGTCAAACGGAATCAACCTACTTGCAGATGTGGAGGGAAGATACCAGATAGGTCTTGAAAATAATTAAACTAAAATGCTTTAGTCACACCTCAAGTAAGAATCTTCTCTATAACTTCCCTGAGAGCTCTTCTAACTTGATCACTTTCAGTAAAGCTTAATTTAACTTCCTTGGGAGGCTGCCTATTCCACTGTTTAACAACACTATTGTTGGAAAGTTCTTCCGTGTTATGTCAGAATTGTCCTGTAACTTCCCCCAATTTTGCTCAATGGAAATACCCAGAAAAAAAAATCTTTGTATGATAGCCTTTCTCATTTTTAAGCAGCTATCATATTCCTTCCCTATTTTACTTTTTTTTATGGTGAAATTCACATATCATAAAAGGAACCATTCTAAAGTGTGCAGTTCGGTGGTATTTAGTACATTCATAATGTTGTGCAACTACCCCCTCTATCTAGTTCTAAAATACTTTNCTGGCCCGGAACAACTGAGTCCGAGAGAGAAGGCTTGTCTCTCCCCAAAGAGTTCTTCCCGCCTAGGTTTTCGGCCCCCCTGCAGCGGTCCCAGGGCTCTTGCCTCAGGAGCAGGTGGTGATTTCCAACGTCCCTGTTCAAACAATGCAATTAAAATGAATTCGTGTGTATCATCATCCAATCTAGGAATTATCTGGGTCACTTTCTTGTTACTGCACCTCTTATTGTTTGGAATTTGGCAAATGAGAAACCCAGGTGAGCATGCTTTGCCCTCTGTTAGTATCTCGTGAAGTTTGGGTAGCAGGATATGTTACAACGAAGTTTGGGGAATCTTCATAGTTTGCAAATGTGATCATCAACCTAGTTGCTTATCACTGCTGCTGCTGCTGCTAAGTCGCTTCAGTCGTGTTCGACTCTGTGCGACCCCATAAACGGCAGCCCACCAGGCTCCCCAGTCCCTGGGATTCTCCAGGCAAGAACACTGAAGTGGGTTGCCATTTATCACTACTCATTATTAATTGAGGGTTTAACCTTTACCATTTCCTCTTAGCAGAGGGTCTTTTAAGTGCTTAACTAGTATGTTTGATGAGTGAATATACAAATTCCCCCAACTACCAGCAGGAAGCTGCAATGGCTTGAACTCTGAATTGAGAGTTCAGAGATTTGGTGTCTCAGCTACTGAAAGTTTACTCTCATTGATCATTTCCTCTTTCTGTGTGTGTGGCACTTTTTTCACCTCAGATTGAGAGGGCTGGGCTGCACTAGAACTGAAATTCCAGGGAAGGAATACTTGAACTCAGGGAGTTCATTTGCAAATTGCTTATGGTCAAACGGAATCAACCTACTTGCAGATGTGGAGGGAAGATACCAGATAGGTCTTGAAAATAATTAAACTAAAATGCTTTAGTCACACCTCAAGTAAGAATCTTCTCTATAACTTCCCTGAGAGCTCTTCTAACTTGATCACTTTCAGTAAAGCTTAATTTAACTTCCTTGGGAGGCTGCCTATTCCACTGTTTAACAACACTATTGTTGGAAAGTTCTTCCGTGTTATGTCAGAATTGTCCTGTAACTTCCCCCAATTTTGCTCAATGGAAATACCCAGAAAAAAAAATCTTTGTATGATAGCCTTTCTCATTTTTAAGCAGCTATCATATTCCTTCCCTATTTTACTTTTTTTTATGGTGAAATTCACATATCATAAAAGGAACCATTCTAAAGTGTGCAGTTCGGTGGTATTTAGTACATTCATAATGTTGTGCAACTACCCCCTCTATCTAGTTCTAAAATACTTTCTGGAGAAGGCAATGGCACCCCACTCCAGTACTCTTGCCTGGAAAATCCCGTGGATGGAGGAGCCTGGTAGGCTGCAGTCCATGGGGTCGCTAAGAGTCGGACACGACTGAGCGACTTCACTTTCACTTTTCACTGTCATGCATTGGAGAAGGAAACAGCAACCCACTCCAGTGTTCTTGCCTGGAGAATCCCAGGGACGGGGGAGCCTGGTGGGCTGCAATCCATGGGGTCGCATAGAGTCGGACACGACTGAAGCGACTTAGCAGCAGCAGCAGCAAACTATTTTATATAGGATGGATAAACAACAAGGTCCTACTGTATAGCACAGGGAACTGTATTTAATATCTTGTCATAAAACATAATGGAAAATGTATATAAATACATATATAACTGAGTATATATGTAACTATATATATAACTGAATCACTGCTGTACAGCAGAAATTAACACAACATTGTAAATCACTATACTTCAATTAAATGTTTAAAAAAACCTACCTAATAACTCTAAAAGGACTGATGTGAAGATTAGATGCTTGGACCTGTTAAGTCTACAATAGAAATTTTATTGGAGGATTAGAACTCAAAAAAAAGAAAAAAAAATACTTTCACCACCCAAAAGAAAACCCTGCACCCATAAAGCAGTCACTCCCATTTTCCCCTCCCCCAGTTTCTGATAACTATCAGCTTGCTTTCTGTCTCTATGGATTTATCTAGTATGGATATTTGATATAAATACAATCATACAATATATGACCTTTCATATCTGGGTTCTTTCACTTAGTATAATGCTTTCCAGGTTCGTTCATGCTGTAGCATGTATCAGTACTTAATTCTTTTTCGTGGTTGAATAACATTCCATTGTATGTATATACCATACAAAGTCAATTTTATCTAATTTTTCTTTTGTCTCCTGTGCTTTGGTGTCATATCTAAGAATCCATTGCCAAATCCAAGATCACTCCTTGGAAGTGAAGATTTACTCCTATGTTTTCTTCTAAGACTTTCATAGCTTACTCTTGTTTTAGGCCACTGATTCATTTTGAGTTGATTTTTACATATGATAAGAGGTAGGGGTCCCAGTGTACTTTTAAAATGTTTTTTTTTTTTAATTTCATTCACAAGTGTTTGTTCAAATTAGTTTTATTACGTAAGTCCCCTATATACAAACCTTGAAGTTGCAGACTTTCAAAGATGAGAATGTCCATGCCAATCCCTGTATGCCCTGCTATTGTACTGTAGTATTCAAGGTACTGTAAGATTAAAAATGTTTTGTTATATTTTTCTGGACGTGTTCAGTTCAGTTCAGTCGCTCAGTCGTGTCTGACTCTTTGCGACCCCATGAATCGCAGCACGCCAGGCCTCCCCGTCCATCACCAACTCCTGGAGTTCACTCAGACTCATGTCCATTGAGTCTGTGATGCCATCCAGCCATCTCATCCTCTGTCGTCCCCTTCTCCTCCTGCCCCCAATCCCTCCCAGCATCAGGTCTTTTCCAATGAGTCAACTTCGCATGAGGTGGCCAAAGTACTGGAGCTTCAGTTTTAGCATCATTCCTTCCAAAGAAATCCCAGGGATGATTTCCTTCAGAATGGACTGGTTGGATCTCCTTACGTATTATTTGTATATAAAGTATTATAAGCCTATTATAGTACAGTACTATATAGCTGTTTGTGTTAGTTGAGTACCTAGGCTAACTTTGTTGGTCTTAACGAGCAAATTGGACTTATGAACGCACTCTCAGGATGGAACTTATTGATATGGGGGGGGACTTACTGTATTATTTTTTAATCAAAATTTGGCTATTTCAAGCCTCAAATCAAATGTTTGCTTTTAGACATATTTCATCTGTTGAATCATATGTAGGCTGCCAGCCCATTTGCAAATGGATGCTTTGTAGCATAGGGATTTTGAGATACTCCAGGTATATGTATATAAAGACACCATGTATTTGTATACACATGTGAACATATTTAGCATACCCTGGAACTGTATTTTGCTTCTCAGCCAACAACTGCCAGTCTGCTGAAACTGATAAGCCCTGACAAGGCAGCCTGATTGCTGAGGTTAGCTGAAGACCAGACCATCCCCTGAGATAACCACCATCACCTCTCACCAAAGAGTAAGGGAGTAAAGCAAACCCAGATTTGTTTTACTGAAGTGGGGCAGGAACGGAAGGGAGGAAGACCATGCTTTATAAGACAAAAGGAGCTGATTACTAGTAAGCAAGAACAATCAGCCTGCTCTTCCTATATTTAGCTGTTGTGAAGCGAGTGGTTGATCTATACAGTGATTTCAAGTGCTTCCTGTGGTTAACCACTAAAGTTCAGAGAGGTAATATGACAGTTCGATTTGACCAAGCAGGGCTGGGGCCTATTCGAATGGTCTCTACCAACCAATAACAAAGGACACTAAGCAGCTGTGGTAGATTCCCTGATCCATTGCCACATCTCCATCCACTCAAGTGCCCAAATAAGAAACAATGATTGCTATGCTTGCCACCTGCCTCCGCATAACCCTATATTCATCACTCAGTCCTACTGATCCTTCTCCCCAAATATGTATGCTTCTCTCCCCACTCACTGCCACCCCACTCATCTGAGCCACTATCACCTTCCACCTTGACTATTGCAATAGCTTCCTAACTGGTTTCCCTGCTTCACTGGCAGTCCCAGACTTTCCTAGTAGGTAAAACGTCAAGACGGTAAGTAGATTATGAACACTTGTCATCAAATTAAATCTGTATAGGAAACATACTATTTCTACCTTGAGTGTGTATGTTTAGGGTGCAGGAAGGAGACTTCAGAGATAGCTAACAGAAATTATCGTGCAGTTGCTTTCACGTGTGCAATTATATGAATAATTGAATCTTGACGCTCACATAAAGTACCTCTGACATTTAGCAGTAAAAATAGGTGCTGTGAGAGATTGCAGGCTGCTTTAACTTAGATTGCATGTCTATTTGGTGAGTGGGACTGGCTGCGGAATGTGCAGAGACCAAAGCAAAATGAAAATGTAGGAGTCTCTCTGTTCAAAAATTATTAAGAATTTCAAAGCAGAAACAAGCAGAACATGAAATCAAGTGAGGGGCCCTATGTGACTCAACGGGGTGCACATCCATGAAGACAGCTCTGTTGGTGAAATTTAGGATGGAGTGTGTGAGTGTGTGTGTGTGAGTGTGTGAGTGTGTGTGTGAGTGTGTGAGTGTGTGTGTGTGTGTGAGTGTGTGAGTGTGTGTGAGTGTGTGTGTGTGAGTGTGTGAGTGTGTGTGTGTGTGTGTGAGAGTGTGTGAGTGTGTGTGAGTGAGTGTGTGTGAGTGTGTGAGTGTGTGAGTGTGTGTGTGTGTGTGTGTGTTGAGATTATGTGGGCCCTCGCCAGTCTCTCCAGGGCACCACCACTGCACTGCTCCCCTTCTTGTTCCTCTCTAATCCAGTTATCACACTTGATAGCCACAGTTCAGTTCAGTCGCGCATTCGTGTCCGACTCTTTGCGACCCCATGAATCGCAGCACGCCAGGCCTCCCTGTCCATCACCAACTCCCGGAGTTCACCCAGACTCACGTCCATTGAGTCCGTGATGCCATCCAGCCATCTCATCCTCCGTCGTCCCCTTCTCCTCCTGCCCCCAATCCCTCCCAGCATCAGGGTCTTTTCCAATGAGTCAGCTCTTCACATGAGGTGGCCAAAGTACTGGAGCTTCAGTTTTAGCATCATTCCTTCCAAAGAAATCCCAGGGTTGATCTCCCTCAGAATGGACTGGTTGGATCTCCTTGCAGTCCAAGGGACTCTCAAGAGTCTTCTCCAACACCACAGTTCAAAAGCATCAATTCTTCTGCGCTCAGCCTTCTTCACAGTCCAACTCTCACATCCATACATGACCACAGGAAAAACCATAGCCTTGACTAGACGGACCTTAGTCGGCAAAGTAATGTCTCTGCTTTTGAATATACTATCTAGGTTGGTCATAACTTTTCTTCCAAGGAGTAAGCGATCCTCTCTCACTTTCAACAAGAGGCTTTTTAGCTCCTCCTCACTTTCTGCCATAAGGGTGGTGTCATCTGCATATCTGAGGTTATTGATATTTCTCCCAGCAATCTTGATTCCAGCTTGTGTTTCTTCCAGTCCAGCGTTTCTCATGTTGTACTCTGCATATAAGTTAAATAAGCAGGGTGACAATATACTCCTTTTCCTAACAGTGACCTTTTAAATAAATGTATATAGAAACTGAAAACTTTCAATTTTCACTTTCATGCATTGGAGAAGGAAATGGCAACCCACTCCAGTGTTCTTGCCCAGAGAATCCCAGGGATGGGGGAGCCTGGTGGGCTGCCGTCTATGGGGTCGCACAGAGTCGGACATGACTGAAGTGACTTAGCAGCAGCAGCAGCAGATCATATCTCTCCCATCATCAAACCTGTCAATAGCTTCCCAAATCACTCTGAATAAAATGCAAAATCTTCATTATATTCCAAAGGGCCCTATTTACTCTAACTTTGATAACCTCCTTAATCTCATTTCATGCCTCTCTTTTCCCTCACTCAGTGAATTTCAGTCTCCTTTTGTCTCCCCTAATTCCCACGTTCTTTTTCCTCCATTTGGAACATTAGGTCTCCCTAATCTTGCTTTTCCTTCAGAACTCTTCAGTTCAGTCACTCAGTCATGTCTGACTCTTTGCCACCTCAAGGACTGCAGCACGCCAGGCCTCCCTGTCCATCACCGACTCCCGGAGTTTACTCAAACTCCTGTCCATTGAGTCAGTGATGCCATCCAACCATCCCCTTCTCCCGTCTTCAATCTTTCCCAGCATCAGGGTCTTTTCAAATGAGTCAGTTCTTTGCATCAAGTGGCCAAAGTATTGAAGTTTCAGCTTCAGCATCAGTCCTTTCAATGAATATTCAGGACTGATTTCCTTTAGGATGGACTGGTTGGCTCTCCTTGCAGTCCAAGGGACTCTCAAGAGTCTTCTCTAACACCACAGTTTAAAAGCATCAATTCTACTGCGCTCAGCTTTCTTTATAGTCCAACTCTCACAGCTATGCATGACTACTGGAAAAACCATAGCTTTGACTAGACATCCTTTTGTTAGCAAAGTAATATCTCTGCTTTTTAATATGCTGTCTAGTTTGGTGATAACTTTCCTTCCAAGGAGCAAGCGTTTTTTTAATTTCATGGCTGCAGTCACCATCTGCAGTGATTTTGGAGCCCCCCACAAAATAAAGTCTGTCACTGTTTCCATTGTTTCCCCATTTATTTGCCATGAAGTGAGGAGGCCAAATGCCATGATCTTAGTTTTCTGAATGTTGAGTTTTAAGCCAACTTTTTCACTCTCCTCTTTACTTTCATCAAGAGGATCTTTAATTCTTCGATTTCTGCCATAAGGGTGGTGTCATCTGCATATCTGACGTTGATATTTCTCCCAGCAATCTTGATTCCAACACTTACAAGTCTGTAATCATGTACTTATTATTCCTATGAGGATTTGTTTATATTTGCCTACCCTACAGACTTCCCTGGTGGCTCAGACGGTAAAGTGTCTGTCCACAATGTGGGAGATCCAGGTTCGATTTCTGTGTTGGGAAGATCCTTTGGAGAAGGAAATGGCAATCCACTCCAGTACTATTGCCTGGAAAATCCCATGGACAGAGGAGCCCGGTAGGCTACAGTCCATGGGGTCGCAAAGAGTCGGACACGACTGAGCGACTTCACATTCACACCCTACATGCTATAAGCTCACTGAGAGCAAGAATGATACTTGCATTGATGATTATTGTGTGCCCAGCATTTAGCAAGAGAAAGGCATGTAATACATGCTCAGTAAATGTTGAAGGAACAAACGACTTTCAAATCATGTAGACCCATACATTAGAATTGCCTCATTCTGCCGGTTTTAATCTGATAGTACAGTATCCCCACCTGGAGGCAGGTGGCATGATGGTGGTTCCATCTCATTAACACCATTCTCATTGGCTAAGTCTGACCCCAAATGATCTAATCATCTCTATTATACTGCATTTATTAATGCCATTCATTGTGCTACCAGTAGTAAATTTTTCTTAAAGTCATTTCACCTCATTCTGTTCTAGATGTTAGTATAAGTTTTTATACGTTAACCATCTTCTCTGTCTTCTCCTTCATCTGTCCTACAGCAACTTATATTCTTTAAGCTTCAGGGAGGTTTGTCTTCTGGCTTTATCAGATACAAGGACTGATTATTTCTGTCCATATGTTTTGTGCAAGAGCACAAAATGAGGCAGCAAAAGCATTTATTTTCTTTTTGCTGATACCCTGGAAAATTCTATGCCCTACAAAGAGAGAGGTTAACTGCCCTCATCTACCACTCCAAGACAGAAATTAATGAGTAGAAACAGTACTTTTTATTGCATCAGCATTCTTTACTTGGTCCACCTCCTGAAATTGTATGTTTATTTTATACTTAAATTGGTTTGTGTACATGTGCATTTTTCTGGAAAGGATCTATATCTTATTAGCTCCTTAGAGAAGTCAGAGATTAAAAAAAAAAAAAGTACCCTGACCTTTGTACCCTGCTTTACTTTTTCTCCTGACTAAATTTGAGAAGCTGATTAGCTCCTTTCTCTAAACCACTTGGTATTTTGACTCCCAGATGCTTCTTGAAAGTTGTTTTCAAATGGAATTGGTAAACAAGCCTCAGCAGAGGCATTTTGAACCATATGAATAATAAATGCTTATAAACATTCGTTTGAAAAAAGAGGCATCAGAGATAATTATGCAATGCACTTAGCTACTCAAGTTTAGTTATTCTTATTAATATTATTAATACTATTTATTGTTTCTCACTTCTTTTCTTCATGACCTGAGTGTGGTCACACTGGCTTTAGGAATTGCGTCCATGGTGTTAACTGAGAAGCCACCACCAAAATTCTTTTAAAACTCCAAACATTACTAAGAATAAGGCTTGGATTTAGGGCCTAAAAATAATTCAGTTGGAATGTGAAGTTGAGACACCATTATACAACAAGGCTTCTAGCATGTTTGTATATCTGTATATATGATGTCAGCATACATATAATTATTACAATGCTTTGGGGGTTTATTTACAACATGACCTTTTAAAAATTCTTGGACACAAAAAAGAAGTGGATCTTCATTAACCAGATTGTTCTTCTGTTTCTCTCACTTGTTTTGCCAGTGAGATTTTAAAGATGTTTCTTTCTGCACTTCCTTCCTTCCTTCCTTGTACTCTGTGTGAATCTACAATCACTGCAACTTGAATGGATGAAAGTCCACAAATCGCCAAAAGCAGAACTCCTTCTAGATTGTTTCTTTCCAAATCCGATATTCAACCGTGAATGCATTCTAGTGATTGTCCCCGCCTTTAACAGTAAGTAAACGAACCCCAGTTCCAAGGGGGGAAAAAATAGATGCCAACATTTGGCAAAGTTTATAGCTATGTATCAACTTATACTCCACGACACTTTGGGAAAACCCTATGGCCCTCGTCGCCGACCCACGTAAACACACACTTTCGAAGATACGGGTGTTCTAGCAAAATCCCGAGCCGCCAAGCCAGGACTCTACTTAAAGAAAGATTTGACGGCGTACATGAAGCTTCGGACTTCTAAGTGCCAGAGCTACAAGGCGCACCTGGGCTGAGGTGGGAATTCCTGGCACCGCCCCTACGCCGCTGGCATAAGCACTGGAGCTCGGCGGAATCTCCACTTTTGGGTCGGGTTTGCCTGTTGAAGCCTCTAGTAGCGCAAAACTAAGTCTGCACCAAGAGCAGGCTTCGCGGTCCTTCAGCGGGAGCGGGAGCTCAGCGCCCTCCACCCTCATTCTTTCCCCCATCCCCTCCACCCTCCCTTTCTCCTGGAATCAGAGCTCTCCTAAAGGACAAAGCCGGGAGGCCACGAGGTGCAGCTGAAGAGTTCTCTGCAGACCAAACCCCCCAGGGCTGGAGGGAACTGGAAGGAACGAGTCCAGACCACGGGACCTTCCCTGGCTATGGGCCGGCGCCCAGCTGTCCTTGACCTCCCCAGCAGTTGGAGGCGCGCGCCGGGAAAATGAAAGTAAAAACCTGTCTTGGCACGGACCCAGCTGGCAGCTGGCGACGAGTAGGTCGCATCCGCAGACCAGAGTGACAGACAGCGGGTCCTAGACAGGGTCGCTGCGAAAAGTCAGACTCGCAGCGGACAAACTGAAAGAAAGCGATGAGAAATGGGAGACGAGCGAGAAAAACAGAATAGTTGGGACTGGGGCGGCTCCTGGAAACAGGGTAAGCGTTCAGTAATAACCTGCAGTCTGCGGTGCGGGCCGACCAGCCGCCAAACATCATCTACTGCGGCGATTGCCCGGAGGCCAGACACGCGGCCCGAACCTTCCGACCCTCGGCGTGTCCAGCCCAAGTCCGAGCCCAAGCCAGAGACTGTCCCTCACCCGGAGCTGGAACTCAGGTCCGCTCAGGTGACTCCCTCGGGGAAGAGCCCTCAGAATAAATAGCTTCGAGGCGACCATTCCTTCCCCAAGTGCAATGTCCACCGGTCATTCCTGGGAGTGAAAAGGCGGCTGAGGCAGCAGTGCTCGGCCCAGGCCAGGCAAGGTCCGTGCGCGCCCCAGCGCCAGCCGTCTGTGCACTGGGTCTCAGAACTAGAGTGGCAGGGCAGGTAGGGAGCTTAGGGATCCCCTGAGGGCCAGTTATAGATGGGGAAGCTAGAAGGTGGGGGCGTAACTTGCCCAAGTTCATATAGAGAATCCCTGTCGGGTGAGGACTGGAAGCTGGTCCACAGAGTTCTAGTGGTCCCTCACCCTCCTCCTGTCAGTCTAGACTCTCAGCTTCAGGACCCGCATCCAGGGTAGTGGGTGACAGAACTACAGAAGCTCTCCTGCAAGAAGTGGGGGGAGTCCCGCGGGGCTAAGTTCCCTCCCCAGTTTGACCTCCACAATTTAAGTAAGAAAGTGAGGTCAATAAGCAGTGATGGAAGAGCATAAACCGGTGACAAACGTGTTTGGGGGTGATTCATCATGAACAGGCATAAATCCTTGGGCTGGGGCTAGGACTCTCCTCTCCCCCTTGAGGAGATGATGGCCCCAGCCTAGAAAAATATCCATGCCGCGCCCCACTCCAGTCTACCATGCATGCTTCCTGGCCGAGCTGTTTACCACCTTTGGTGTGACTTTGAGCAAATGCCTACCCCTCTGAACTTTAGTTTTCTCATTTCACCAAGTAGAAAATTGATGTTACCTTCCTTGTCTAACTCAAGGGTAGGTGTGAGGATCAAAGGACATCAGGATGTGGCCATGGTTTGTAAAGTGTAAAGCGATTAACATACGTGAAGCATTAGTGTGCTACTTGGCAGTAAATCCTCACGTTTACAAGGGGTGAATGAAGGCTCCAAGGGCAGTCAGGCAAACTCTCAGGTTGTAACCTTATAAGGCATAATTTGATTAAAGGGGGGGAAAAAACAAAACTGTATTCTTCGTCCTAATTTTGGTTATTCCTATATTTCCAAACAGGCATGCAAATTCTGAAACTTCAGGTGACTCCCTACTCTAACTCCCAATTCTCAAATTAGCCTTTCGGAGCCTTGCCCCTATTGCGAAATCTTACCAGTCCATCCCCAGAACCCAGAGTCTCGGCCGCTCGGGGCGTGGGGGGCGGCGCTGGCGAGCCCCCCCCCCCCCCCCCCCCCCCCCC
>SJXQ01003769.1:76275-92927 GCA_006408695.1 Aepyceros melampus
GCCCCCCCCCCCCCCCCCCGCCCCTGTAGTGCTCTGTGCTCTGCCCGTGAGGCTCCGCGGGAGTCTGGGGTCGCGGCCAGGTCAGGCACCAAGCCGGCCCGGGGTGCGGTCCACTCGAGGCCACAGCTCCCGAGGTCTGGGGTTCGGGTCTTCCACGTGGTACCTCGCGCTGGCTCTTGCAGTTCTGTGCCAGACCTTACACTCTGGGCTGCACGGGTCCTAGGTAAGGAAGGACCTCAAGAGGTTGTACCGGCTCTGCTTCGTCCCGGCTTAAGGTCTGAACGCTGTGCCCAGAGAATCAGTACCGGGGCAGTTCCTGCATCAGTCTCCTAGAGCTCATCTCTAAAACTTTCTAGGCATGAGGGACACCCCCCTCCCCAACCTACAAACCCCACACTCTCGGACAAGCAATGCGCGTGCCCGCTTATAGAGCGCGCGCCCAAGGGAAGGGAGGGAGGGAGTGAAGGCTGCTTAGGCCCCGCCCCCTGCTCTCTTATAAAGCCCAGGAACGCGAGCCGGCCACTCAGTGGTTTCTTGGTGACACTAGGCGAAACAGCTCGAACCTTCTCACTTTTGGCTTCTCACTGCAGCTTCGACGTCGGGGTTTTGCCACTGCCAGAGCGCCGTCTCAGACTTAATACTCCAAAGAATTTTGGCAGATCACCCACTCAGCAGGTATGCACCGCGGGCGGGGCGGGTTGAAGTTGTGGGGGCTTGCTTAGAAGCGCTGAGTGAGGGGTACAATCTACTTTGCAGGGTCCTCTGCTGGGTGCGTCCCACATTCCGAGCCCAGCTCGTGGACACAACTGGAACTCCAGAGACCCAGTCCCCTCTGCTCCATCAGCCAAATTCTGAGAAGTTGAGTGGGGAACCTCTGGGAGCCTGGCGCTGGGCAGCGGCCTCCCCTGCAGGGCCTGTCACCCGCTTGGCGGGTGCAAATGCCGCTGGCGCCTCTCTGCGCCCCTGGGAGATAAGCGTCTGAGTCAGGCGGAGCGCAGGCTCACCCTGGCCGCGCCGGGGGGCCCCCGCTCGCCTCCTTGCCCCGCCCGCCGGTGCGGCAGGCCCGGACACTCAAGCTCTGCCTTTTTTTCTCCTTCCCCAGGGTCTGCGCATCGCCGCCAGGATGAAGCTGGTTCCCGTCGCCCTCGTGTACCTGGGCTCGCTCGTCTTCCTAGGCGTGGACACCGCGCGGCTCGACGTGGCGGCAGAGTTCCGAAAGAAGTGAGTGGCTGGCAGCGCCTTCCCCAGCCCTGGTATCTGCAAGGCAAGGGAAACCGACCAATGGTCGCCGAGGGGTTAGAAATGAAGAGGAATGGGAACGGGCCAAGACCTCACCAGGACGATTGCGAATGGAGTCTCTTTGTTTTTTAGATGGAATAAGTGGGCGCTAAGTCGTGGAAAAAGAGAACTTCGCGAGTCCCGTAGCTACCCCACCGGGCTCGCCGACGAGAAGGCCGGGCCTGTCCAGACTCTTATTCGGCCCCAGGACGTGAAGGGCGCCTCTCGCAGCCCTCAGGCCAGGTAACTATGCCAGGCGCTGTTGCGGATCCCTCCTCCTTTGCCCTAGCCCTGGGGATCATCAGGGCTGTATTGCAGTTGAGATGGAGATGGCAATTTACAGCTCCCTCCGGTCTTAGAATGGCTGCGTTCCCGATGACTGGGACCAAAGACCTGCTTGGTGGTGGTGGTGGTGGTGGTGGTGGTGATGGTGGATGTGGTGGTGGTGGTGGGGTCTCACATAGCCTTCCTTCCCCGCCTCCAGCAGTCCTGACGCAGCCCGCATCCGAGTCAAGCGCTACCGCCAGAGTTTGAACAACTTCCAGGGCCAGCGGGGCTTTGGTTGTCGCTTCGGGACGTGCACGGTGCAGAAGTTGGCGCATCAGATCTACCAGCTGACGGACAAGGACAAGGACGGAGTCGCCCCCAGGAACAAGATCAGCCCTCAGGGCTACGGCCGTCGGCGCCGACGTTCACTGCCCGAGTCCGGCTTGGGTCGGACTCTTTTACAGCCTCCAGAGCCAAAGGCGCGAGGGGCCCGTGACTCCGGGTGCATCAAGTACTTGCCACCGTCCTTAGGATTTAGGCTCCTGGGCAGCAGCGAACAGTCGCGCACGCCTCTCGCCGGCACCTCTCGGGCGGGAGGGCTTCCGCGAGCCGAGCCCCTCATTCAGCCTATGGGCCCGGTCCAGGAGGCACCGTCCGGCAGCCCGCGAGCACTGGCTTTGCAGGAACGCGTCCTCCTCGGAGGAGAGGCACTGTTCTCTTCATACTAACTGGGGCCAGGTGCCCAGGGTGGGGAGGTGGGTGCAGAGGGAATCCAAAGGAGCGCCGTCTGCCGGGCTCACGGAGAGGAGAAACTGCGAAATAAATGCTGAGACCCTCAGAGGCAAGGGTCTGAGCCACTGCCGTGCCCGCCCACAAACTGATTCCTGATGGGGTGTCACCCCACCGGCGTGCAAGCCTCACTATTACTTGAACTTTCCGAAACCTAGAGAGGAAAAGTGCAATGAGTGTTGTATATACAGAGGTAATTATCAATATTTAAATTTGTTGTTGTCAAGATTTTTTTGTAACTTCAAATATAGAGATATTTTTGTACGTTATATATTGTATTAAGGGCATTTTAAAGCAATTGTATTGTTCCCCTCCCCTCTATTTTAATAAGTGAATGTCTCAGCGAGATGCAACGTTGTTTGCTGCGTGGAATGTGAGAGTGTGTGCGTGAAAGAGATGAGTTACCTCTTGTGGAAGAAGAAAACACCATGTCTGTATAATCTATTTCCATAAAGTGGGTGATTTAAGAAGTAGCAAACCAATAAACTGTCTCAGTTCTGATTCATTTTCGGGTCACGAGTCTTGGGAGGGAGAGTGTCCCGGGTCTCGGTCTGCCCGGGAGCCTTGGGGTCCGGCCGCCTGGCGTGGGAAGGTTAGGACGGCTGCGCTGGCTGAGCTGCCGGAGTAATCCTCTACGGTGGGACGCGCAGAGCGCGTCTTGCTTGCCGATCGGGGCTTCGCGGAGACGTTCCAGGTCCCATCCTCGTGGGGCAGGGGGGCCGGGTAGAGTACGTGAGCCCTTAGTGGGAAGGTGAACTTGGACTCTCGATTGCGCAACAAAGTCCCAGATTTTATGGAGCCGCTCACGGAACCCCGCGCGAAAGCGCCCCTCGGAGAGTTGGGGTGGTCTCCGAGACTTTCCAGCTGAGGAGTTTCCCCCTGCCGCAGCGGTGCTAAAGTTAGAAGCGACTCCAGCAAAAAGTGCGAGCTCCTCCGGGAAGTGCTCAGCCGGGCCAGTTAACCCCAGTCCTCTCACGGCCCGGAGCCCCAGCGAGTCGGCGGGCTCATAAGCGATGCTGCGGCGCCCCCAGCCGGCCGCCTCCGACGTGCCAGAGAGCCGTCAGGCGGTACGTGCGGTTTAATAAGTCCTCCTACGTGGGAGTCAGCACACAGCCTTAATGAAAGAGGAAAGAAAAAAACAGTTCGCAGATGCCAACCGGGACCGCCCCCTCCAGACCTGTACCGTGGCTCCCTGTTCTGGGACCGTGACTCAGCGCCCACACGCTGCGCAGCGTGCAGCTGCTGACCGGAGGCGGGCCGGACGGACGTGCCGCCGGAACCGTGCGCCTGCGACGGCCTGAGACCTTCATTGTTCCCGCCTCTCCTTGCCGCTCTCCTCTTCCTTCCTCCTTCCCAAGACTTTTTCATTTTTTTCTACACTTCTCTCCCTTCTTCCTTCCTCCCCTTTGCTTAAATTTATACCTATACATCTTAGACGGTTGACCCCAGTTCTGGTGATACAAGCCAGACACTAAGCTCCAGTGAGTCACTAGAAGGGCAGCGGACATTGAAACAGTTCGGACAGAAAAGGAGGATAGGAGAAGGCACCCTGCTAACTGATGTCCCTGTCCCATTGGGCTCAGTCAACATCCTGGAGACGGCATGGAATCGTACTCCCTGCCTTTCCACTTTAAAGCATGACTGAAACGTTGGTGCTTCTGGGTGATCTCAGAAACCTTCCTGGTGAAGAAAATCTGACGGTGAGTTTGAATAATAAAAGTGTTTCCAGGGCAGCCCACCTTGTTTTTGTTTTTCATCCATTGCATACCACAAGGTCCATTCTGAGGGCCTAGAATAGTTCCTTTCAGAAAAAGCCTGAGTGAGGCTGAAAGAGGGCCAAGGTCTGGGGTCCAGAGACTGCCTGCTTCTGAAGCAGTTTCCAATTCAAACAAAGTAGATCCTAGTATGTGGAATGTCTTTGAAGACGGTCTGAGGCCTCTGTTTTGAGCACCTGGCTGTTGAACCTGTAGTCTTCATATAGTTCATTGTCCTATTTGATCTTAATTTTATGAGGTTTGTTAGGATTCTAGGGGTCACAAATGCAGCAAGAGCCCATCCTGTCTTCAAGATCCTTCTAGTAACATTCACTTAGAGGGAGCTCTGTGTCAGGCACTGCACAAGGTGCAAGGGATGTATTGGAAGAGTAACTACAAAATCCAGTTTTGGAATTCCCATGCCAGTGAGTGGTTTTGAGTGGTGTGAAGGGGCTACAAAAACCAGAGAGCCACAAGCACTTCAGGCTTGCAGACAGTGACTCGGGGTTAAATACTCACCCTTCTCCTTGAGCCAACGTTTGTCCCATAGCCACAGAGCCCTTCAGCCAAACCTCACCCTGGCAGAGTTTCAACCAGCAGGCAAAGCTGCCAAAGGCAGGTTGGGCACTAGCTTAGGGCTGTTCTGAGCAGGGAGCAGGCATTTGCCTTCTGCCCAGGGAGTCTTATGACTCCCTTCAGGGAATCCAAGGCAAGTGAAAGAGATGGTTCAGCTCTGAGATGAAGAGGCAGCTGCTCAGATGGAGTCCTTCCCAACTAAAAAAAAAATCAGTGATTGGAGATGTGTCTGAAGAGACAAGAGACCTTCCTTAAACCAGTCCAGTACAAGTTCTGAATTGACTGAAGGTCATCATCAAACTGTGGAGACCTTCTCTGTGAACCATCCAACCTTCCTTCTGATTTTTTTTTTTCTTTTCCTAAGGTGTCAAAGCCTGTCAGGATAAGGCCTCTCGATTCCAAGAACACATCATTTATCAACAGTGATGAGTCATTTGTGAGCTGATCGACCTGTCGGCGGCTGAAGAGTAGCCACAACTTTTATCTTTAGCTACTGTTGCTGGCTGTGGGAATGGTACCATCCATTTGTAATCAAACACAATGTACCAAGCAGTTTCTTCAAAAGCTGACACCTTGGCTAAACAGCTAAGGGTGGAAGGGAATGATGGGGAGGAATGGAAACCGATTTCTTTTTTTAGCACCTGCTTTGTATCTGACATTCTCCTTGCCACTTTAATCTCTTATCTCATTTAATTCTTACAGCAGCCTTGTGGAGTGGGTGTTATTATCTCTGTTCTGTCTGTGGATAAAGAAGTTGAACCTCAGAGATGTCAAGTAACTAAGCCAAGGTCACACAGTGAGTAATCAGGGCTGGAGTTTGGATTTGCACTCAAGGGCTACAGGCTATTTTGATGCTATGAAGACATAGAGAGTAAGGTGGGATAATTTTAACATTTGTATTCTCAAGCCAGATGTCCCCAAATGTCCTCTAATATGAGGATGGCTTGGGTAGGTGATTTCCACCTGTGGTTCTGAGAGATTTACATGAGGCTGGTAGGACTGGAAATCAGAACAGCTTCAGTGGTATGCTCAGTGAGTGCAAAATAAATAAATGAAGTGAGTTTTTAAATTCTTGGACCTGGTTTGAAGCGGGGATTATAAATCAGAAATAGTCTCTCCCCCGTCCCTCAGCTAAGCTACTGACCTCTTTGGTTTTTGTTGCCAAATATAGTTAGAACATACACTGAAGACCTCAAGAGCTGGCTCCTGAGAGAAAGGCCTTCTGAGCTATTCCTGGCCAAACCCAGTCCCACACTGCAGGTCTTGAGTCGCCTGGAAGGACACCTGTGTCTACAAAGCTGCAAATAGAGTTTCCACCCTTAGGTGGAAGCTTTGTCTTTGGCAACTGCTGCCCAGGCCAGCTTTTCAGCTGACAGAGTTCTGAGTGCTGCCCTTCCTTTCCCCAGCTGGGAAGCCAAGGGTCTTGTTAGCTTAGGTCCCACAGAGCTTTTTGACAAAGCCTGATTGGGGCTTGGTCTTCATTTGCATGGGAAGAAGGGTGAGGCTAGATAGCTATTTGGTGGTCCCACTGGTCTCATTCCAGAGTTATTTTGGAACGTTCTGGAAAAATAATAAAATGACTGTGACCACACAGGCAGATGAATTTACTAGGTTATTGTACATCTATCAAAAGCCAGAAAGTAGTTCTGAGTGTTAAGATGAGTTTTTGAGAAGGAAATGCATGTTACTTATTATACAATATTTATTCAGTGTAAAAAAAAAAGAAATGATTCACCTTTCATACCACTCCTAGAGAGATAACCACGACTAATATTTTAGTGTTTACCTTTTAAGACATTTTTAGACATATTCACATATATTCTTAAAAACTGAACTTGAGTGCAAAGAGCTGAATTAAACATACTCCTCAGTTTAAGGCAAGTTGTTGTTATCCGTCTTTGCAAGGCTTCTCTCGTTGTAATTATTTATTTTTCTCCTTTATTTCCCATCCCCCTTCCTATTTCCTCCACAGGAACTGTCTTTCATATGTTTGATATTTTACTTATTCTATGTTTATAATCCCATAAAATTGTTTTGTGGTTTTGTGACTATGTGTTTGCATATGTATGTGATCTGTGTGAAGCACTTTATCATTCCAAACTTGTTCTTTCCAATTAATCAGTATCAGCTCTTCTTTTTGGGAACAAAGACCTGCTGATTTCAGGACTTAATAATGTTCAGGTTCTTGATATCTCATCACAGAAAGAATTCGGTGAGAGACAAAGTGATAGATTAAGAAGTGGATTATTTAGAGAGAAGTGCACTCCACAGACAGAGTGTGAGCCATCTCAGAAGGAGAAAGCAGCCATGACTATGTGTTTTTAATGTACAAGTATATTGTGTTAAAATTTTTCCATGGGGTCGCTAAAGAGTCAGACACGACTGAGCGACTTCACTTTCACTTTTCACTTTCATGCATTGGAGAAGGAACTGGCAACCCACTCCAGTGTTCTTGCCTGGAGAATCCCAGGGACAGAGGAGCCTGGTAGGTGCTGTCTATGGGGTCGCACAGAGTCGGATGCGAGTGAAGCGACTTAGCAGCAGTAGCAGCAACATATTGTGTTAAAATTTTTCCTACTTTTTCTTATTAACCGCTTAAAAAATAATTATCCAAGTAGATTATTCCTTCTTACAGCTGCATACTATGGAGTAACAATGCATCTACCACATTTTAATTTTTTTTATCTCTTAATGAGAAACACTTGGGTTGCCTCCAGCCCCCGTTTGCCCCAAATAATGTATACAAGAACATCCTGTTTCATGTCCTCTAATGGATCTGAATAAGAATTTCTTCAGATTAGATATCCAGAAATGGCATCAAGAGACTTCTGCAGACAATGCTAAATTTTGTGAGATTACTTTTCAGAATGCTTGTAACCAGTTTGTATTCCCACCAACAGTGCATGTTCCTACCTCCCTGTCTCCCTGTCAACCTGTCAACCTCTGTATGGATTCATGTTTGCCATCCAAAAGGGTATACATTAATAAGGTACTATTGATTTAACTTCTATTACTGATTACTACTGAATTTTACCAACTGAGCTATGAGAGTAAGTGGGTAAAATTCAGTAGTAATCAGTAATAGAAGTTAAATCAATAGTACCTTATTAATGTATACCCTTTTGGATGGCAAACATGAATCCATACAGAGGTTGACAGGTTGACAGGGAGACAGGGAGGTAGGAACATGCACTGTTGGTGGGAATACAAACTGGTTACAAGCATTCTGAAAAGTAATCTCACAAAATTTAGCATTGTCTGCAGAAGTCTCTTGATGCCATTTCTGGATATCTAATCTGAAGAAATTCTTATTCAGATCCATTAGAGGACATGAAACAGGATGTTCTTGTATACATTATTTGGGGCAAACGGGGGCTGGAGGCAACCCAAGTGTTTCTCATTAAGAGATAAAAAAAATTAAAATGTGGTAGATGCATTGTTACTCCATAGTATGCAGCTGTAAGAAGGAATAATCTACTTGGATAATTATTTTTTAAGCGGTTAATAAGAAAAGTAGGAAAAATTTTAACACAATATGTTGCTGCTACTGCTGCTAAGTCGCTTCACTCGCATCCGACTCTGTGCGACCCCATAGACAGCAGCCTACCAGGCTCCTCTGTCCCTGGGATTCTCCAGGCAAGAACACTGGAGTGGGTTGCCAGTTCCTTCTCCAATGCATGAAAGTGAAAAGTGAAAGTGAAGTCGCTCAGTCGTGTCTGACTCTTTAGCGACCCCATGGAAAAATTTTAACACAATATACTTGTACATTAAAAACACATAGTCATGGCTGCTTTCTCCTTCTGAGATGGCTCACACTCTGTCTGTGGAGTGCACTTCTCTCTAAATAATCCACTTCTTAATCTATCACTTTGTCTCTCACCGAATTCTTTCTGTGATGAGATATCAAGAACCTGAACATTATTAAGTCCTGAAATCAGCAGGTCTTTGTTCCCAAAAAGAAGAGCTGATACTGATTAATTACGACTGCGCAACTGAACTGAACTGAACTGAATTTTAGCACTTCATTTATTTTATTATTTTAAAGGTAAATTCTTAGAAGTAAAATTATTGAGACCATTTTCTCACTCCACATGCAAATGTAAACTAAAAATGTTTTAAAGATTTACATGTAACCTCTGAAACCTTAAAACTTCCAGAAGAAAACATAGCCAATGTGTTCTTTGATGTTGGTCTTAACAAAAATTTTGCCTGAGTCCTCAGGCAAGGACAACAAAAGCAAAAATAAACAAATGAGACCACATCAAGCTAAAAAGCTTTTGGATAGCAAAGGAAGCTATCAACAAAACAAAAAGGCAACCTACTGAATGAGAGAAAATGTTTGCAAATGATGCATCTGATGAGGGGTTAATATCCAAAATATGTAAAGAACTTGAACAACTCAGTATCAAAAAACCAGTCTGATTAAAAAATGGGCAGAGGATCTGAATAAGTATTTTTCCAAAAAAAAAAAAACAAAGCATACAAAAGGTCATTAAAAGCATTGAAAAGATACCCAACAACACTCATCATCAGGGAAACAAAAATCAAAACCACAATGAAATACCACTTCACCTGAGTCAGAATGGCTGTCATCTAAAAGACAAGAAATGTCAGGTGTGGTAGAGGATGCAGAGTAAAAGGAATCCTTGTCACCGTTGATGTGAATCTAAATTGGTATAACCTCTATGGAAAACAGCATGAAGATTCCTCAAAAAAAAAAAAAAAATTAAAATGGAGCTACAAAGCAATCCAGCAGTTACCCTCCGGGGTATTTATTAAAAAAAAAATAAAAATAAAAACGCTAATTTGAATAGATGTGTGCAAGAGGAGCCTGGTGGGCTACAGTCCATGGGATAGCAAAGAGTTGGACACGACTGAACTATTAAGCACACAGCACACATGTACCTGTATGATACACAATAGAATATTGTTTAGTCATAAATAAGAATGAAATCTTGTTGCAACAGACATGGATGGACCTAAAGGGCATTATGCTAAGTGAATGTCAGACAGAAAGACAAATACTATATGTTTTCACTTACAGATAGAATTAAAAAAAAAAAAAAGGACAAAACAGAAATAGACAGATACAGAGAAGAAAATAGTAGTTGCTAGAGGGGAGGAGGATGGGGAATGGATAAAAAAGGTGAAAGGGATTAAGAAGCATAAACCACCAGTTATAAAATAAATAAATCACACAAATGTAATGTACAACACAGAAAATATAGTCAATAATATTGTGATAACTTTGCATGGTGCATGCTCAGTTATGTCTGGATCCTTTTACTAGGGAATGGTATAAAGGGTGCAGTCTGGTCAGTGTGTGTGTGCTCACTTGTGTCTGTGTCTTTGCGACCCCATGGACTGTAGCTCACCTGTCTCCTCTCTCCATGGGATTTTTCCCTGCAAAAGAATATAAGACTACTGGAGCGGGTTGCCATTCCCGTCTCCAGGGGATCTTCCCGACCCAGGGATGGAAACTCTGTCTCCTGGTCTCTTGCATTGTCAGGCAAATTTTTTACCACTGAGCCACCTGAGAAGCCCCAACTTTGCTTGGTGCATAATCTATAAAAATCACTACATTGTATACCTGAAACTAATATAGTATTGTAAGTCAACTATATTTCAATAAAAAATAAGTAAATTAATTGAGCCCATGAGTATGTACTTTTTTGTTAAATATTGTATACATATTGCCAGATCAACCTCTGGGATGATCAGCTTTTACTTCTACTAACAGTAAATGTCAGTCTCTTATATTCTTAGAAACACTGAGCATTATCCCTCTTTCTTAATACTGTGTTATCTGATAGGTAAAAATGATATTTCTTATTAGAAAGTGTTTATTCTTTTCCTATGTTTTTAGACTGCATTTATCTATTGCTAATTCTGCACATTTTTAGTTGATACCTTCATTATTTTTAAAAGAAAAAAATTTATTTATTTGGCTGCACTGGGTGTTAACTGTGGCATGCAGAATCTTTAGTTGTGGCATGTAAACTCTTAATTGTGGCATGTGGGATCTTCCAGGGATTGAACCTGGGCCTCCTGCATTGGGAGCCTGGAGTCTCAGCCACTGGACCACCAGGGAAGTCCCTATACTTTTATTCTAATAACTCTATAATCTTTATCAGCTGACTCTTAGTCATCATGATTTATTTCCTATTTCTGTAATTTTGGGTTCTGAGCTCACCTTGTTAAAGCTTCTGGGTTGAGGTGAATTGCTCCAGAGAGGTTTGTGATTGTTTTTTCTTACTGCTCCAGAGTTGTTATACCAGATTTTGTTTTATTGGAGTATAATTGCTTTACAATGTTGTGTTAGTGTCTGTTGTACAACAGCGTGAATCAGCTGTATGTACATATATATCCTCTCCCTCTTATACCAGCCATTTTTAATATTAATTTCCTGATTTGGTGTTTCTAAACCATGCAGATGGCTTTTGTGTTGGAGAAGTGGGGCATAGCCTTTGGAGGATCCTAGATTTACTTGAGTGTCTCAGTTCCTTTTCTTCTGTCCCTAAGAAAGTTTCTTTATTATTAGGGAGAGGAAAATCCTCCCCAAAGCCCAGGCAACTATTGATACTTTTCAGTTTAAGCTCTCCATTCTGATTTTCAGTTACCTTGGTTTCGTCTCTTGTGAATTTTCTGTATGTTCATTGGAGTTCAGTTATCTATTTAAAAGGATGCTAAGTATGCTTTACTTAACATGTCTAGATGTTTTATAGTAGCTGAATTTTTAGTTTATCTAGTTTGCCATTATCATCAAAAATAGGAGTCAGTGTCAACTCTTCACATTATTACTTTAATTTACAATATTTCATTGATCAATGGTAATGAAATATTTTTCACATCTTTATGATAATTTATATGTCTTCATATATATTGTTTTGTGGCTGTTGATCCTTTTATTCTATTGAAGTGTTTTTTCTTTTTTGATTTGAAATTCTACTTAATTTAGGAATATTAAAGTTTTGTCACATACACATATTCCTTTTTCTGTGAAATGTGATTTATTTTTTTACCCTATAAAACTTTAGATATTTATATATCAAAGATACTAGTTTTTCCCTTAATTTTTGCCTTTGTTGGCTTAATTAGGAAGTCCTTCTGTCTTAATATTTCAGAATATTCATCTATTTTTCTATTATTCATCTGATTTCATTTTGTACTTCAAACATTTTAAGGTGACTAGAATTTATTTTGGTATATGATATAAGGTAGAGATTTAACTTTATTTTTTTTCCCCAAATGATTAGCAGTTATCTAATACATATATTAATACTAAGTAATATACATTTTCTGTAGGACTTGAGAGGTTTCCTTCATCATAGACCACGGAGGTTTTCAAACTGTGTCCTATAGAGCCACAAGGTTTCCTGGGGTTACTTCTGTAGATTCCTGGGGAGACAAGAAGGAAGAAAAAGAGCTAGACTCTCTAGCCCAAGTGGCGGCAGTGGTAAAGAACCTGCCAGCCAATGCAGGATACGTAAGAGATGAGGGTTTGATCCCTGGGTTGGGAAGATCCCCTGGAGGAGAGCATGGCAACCCACTTCACTCCCTTATTCTTACCTAGAGAATCCAATGGACAGAGGAGCCTGACAGGCTACAGTCCATAGGGTCACACAGAGTCGGACACGACTGAAGTGACTTAGCATACGCACTCTAGCCTCAAGGGGAGCAGGGCTACTCTTTTTTGTTTTGTATGTTGGGGTCCCATGTCAGAGTTTATTTGAAGAAAGAATTCATCTGCCTGCAAATCATTAATACAATATAAATCTCTTGCAATTAAAAATTTTTCATTACTTTTTGTTGGAGTATATTTGATTTATAATGTGTTAGTTTCTGCTGTACAACAAAGTGAATCAATTCTACGTATACATATATCCACTCTTTTTTAGATTCTGTTCTGATATAGTCATTACAGAGTATTGAGTAGAGTTCTCTGAGCTATACAATAGGTTCTTATTGGTTATCCATTTTATATATATTAGTGTGTAATGTCAATCCCAACCTCCCAATTTATCTCTCTCTCTTACAATAAATCTAAAACTATAAATGTTTGAATTTGTTCTGGCCCTTTTATTCTCTTCCATAGTCTGTCTTTTCCTGTACTAGATTAACAATTTAAAAAATTGTCACAAGACTTTTCAAATTTAACAACAAAAAAAAGATAAAAACTAAAGAATTCTCATATACCTATTATTAAAATCCAACAATTATCAAGATTTTGTCACACTTCTAAAGAGCCTCTTGAAAGTGAAAGAGGAGAGTGAAAAAATTGGCTTAAAGCTCAACATTCAGAAAACTAAGATCATGGCATCCGGTCCCATCACTTCGTGGCAAATAGATGGGGAAACAGTGGAAACAGTGGCTGACTTTATTTTTCTGGGCTCTAAAATCACTGCAGATGGTGATTGCAGCCATGAAATGAAAAGACGCTTACTCCTTGGAAGGAAAGTTGTGACCAATCTAGACAGCATATTAAAAAGCAGAGACATTACTTTGCCAACAAAGGTCTGTCTAGTCAAGGCTATGGTTTTTCCAGTGGTCATGTATGGATGTGAGAGTTGGACTATAAAGAAGGCTAAGCACTGAAGAATTGATGCTTGTGAACTGTGGTGTTGGAGAAGACTCTTGAGAGTCCCTTGGACTGCAAGGAGATCCAACCAGTCCATCCTAAAGGAGATCAGTCCTGGGTGTTCATTGGAAGATCTAATGTTGAAGTTGAAATTCCAATATTTTGGCCACCTGATGCGAAGAGCTGACTCCTTGGAAAAGACCCTGATGCTGGGAAAGATTGAGGGCAGGAGGAGAAGGGGACGACAGAGGATGAGATGGCTGGATGGCATCACCGACTCGATGGACATGGGTTTGGGTAAACTCTGGGAGTTGGTGATGGACAGGGAGGCCTAGCGTGCTGCGGTTCATGGGGTCACAAAGAGTCGGACACGACTGAGAGACTGAACTGAACTGTCACACTTATTTAATCTATCCCCTTTACTCTTCTGTTTGTTTGGCTTCTTCCCAGAGTATATGGTTTGCCCCTCCCTTCTTTCCTTCCTTCCTGTTCTCTTTTCCCCAGACATTATGTATTTCATTTCACCCACATGCAGTTCCACACACTAGGGGCTTCCCTTGTGGCTCAGCTGATAAAGAATCCGCCTGCAACATGGGAGTCCTGAGTTTGATCCCTGGTTTGGGAAGATCCCCTGGAGAAAGGAAAGGCTTACCACTCCAGTATTTTGACCTAGAGAATTCCATGGACTGTATAGTCCTTGGGGTTGTAAAGAGTCGTATATGACTGAGCGACTTTCACTTTCACACACAATTCGGTATGCATCTGTTAAGAAAAAAGAAATGAAAAAAGAATGTTTTCTTACATAACCAAATGCTATTGTTACACTTAACGTTAACAATAATTTTGTGGTATCCTCTCATACCCAGTCCATAATCAAATTTGCCTTACTGTCTCAGACAAGTCTTTCAACAGTGGTTAGTTCAAAACAGACTCCAAACAAGATTGTTGTATCTCTACATTTCCTTTTTTTTATTTTTATTTATTTTTTTTTTTACTTTATTTTACTTTACAATACTGTATTGGTTTTGCCATACATTGACATGAATCCGTCTCGGGTGTACATGAGTTCCCAATCCTGAACCTCCCCCCCACCTCCCATCCCATATCAACTCTCTGGATCATCCCCGTGCACCAGTCCCAAGCATCCTGTATCCTGTATTGAACATAGACTGGTGATTCGTTTCTTACATGATAGTATACATGTTTCAGTGCCATTCTCCCAAATCCTCCCACCCTCTCCCTCTCCCTCAGAGTCCAAAAGTCCGTTCTATTCATCTGTGTCTCTTTTGCTGTCTCGCATACAGGGTTATCATTACCATCTGCCCCCGTCCCTTTTATTTTCATGCCATTGACTTGTTGAAGAAAACAAAGCTTTAATAGTTGTCATTTAGAACTTTTATTATCAAGATACATCTTGATTCTCCTCTTGATTCTGCCCATGTAGACTCGGCCAGAACATCCTGGCCTGCTCACTTGCCAGGGTGGGGTCAGGGTGGGGGACTGGAGTGACCAATGTCGCAGGATTTCTTACACAGCCGAGTATCTTGAAAGGTTAATCTTTGTGCTTTTCTTGCTACACTTTTTCCACTTGACCTTTCCCCTAGTAAAGCAGAGGAATTGCCTCAAGAAGAATTAGGATTGGTAAAACCGGAATGTGAAGAGAAAGAGTCAGAAATATCAAGATACATCTTGATTCTCCTCTTGATTCTGCCCATGTAGACTCGGCCAGAACATCCTGGCCTGCTCACTTGCCAGGGTGGGGTCAGGGTGGGGGACTGGAGTGACCAATGTCGCAGGATTTCTTACACAGCCGAGTATCTTGAAAGGTTAATCTTTGTGCTTTTCTTGCTACACTTTTTCCACTTGACCTTTCCCCTAGTAAAGCAGAGGAATTGCCTCAAGAAGAATTAGGATTGGTAAAACCGGAATGTGAAGAGAAAGAGTCAGAATAAAACAGTCAAAGTTCAGCTTTCTGACATTTAAAATAGGCTCTTGAAGCCCACATCAAAAACAATAGTTGTGAAAGCCAAAGCTTTTTATTTGCAGAGCACCAGGTTTTGATGAGAGAAGAAAAGGCCCTTGAGAATCAAAAGGGAAGGCCCGGAAGCATGAGGAATTGACTTTGCCATAAAAACACATTGAAAAGAGACTAGAGGGAGAACCTGACTAAGCCGCTTCACCCCAGCATCCTCTGAGCTGGGGGAGAGCAGACTTAGGAGGTTGGATGGAGGCCTGAGGTAAGAGTCTCACCTAGAGGAGGGCAGCATCTTGGAGAGACTGCAGTCAGCCTCAGGAAGCTTTGGAGGGCCTGGAGTCCATCTGCCATCTGATCGAGTCCCGCTGTTTCTGAGCTGAAGAGCCATGTTAGCTGTTCTTCTTACCACTGCCGAGGGTCTTTCATCACCAACAGCCAGAAGCCCCAGCAGAAGTGACAGAGTCACTTCTGTGTCCAGAGTCATTTTTGAGTTCCACCCAGAGTGCTCCGAGTGGCAGAGGACACAAATAAGCCACCCCCAACTACTTAGTTCAAAGGTTGGGGGGCACTTTACACCAAAGGAGTGATAAACTGAAGGGAGAATCACTCATCTCTGTGTTAGGGTGAGACTGGACCCTGCAGGCATTCACAAGTCACATATGGGACGGGATCTCTCAGCCTAGTTGTACTCTTGTATTCTAGCCTAGTTTTTTGTCTCAATTGGATGAGTTTGTTATGCTAGTTAGAGCAGTCATCCTTAACCTTTTCTGCCTATTAAAACCACTTGGGGGAGCTTTTAAAAAAGTACTGACACTGGGCCACATCCCAGACCAATTGAACTAGATTCTCTTGTGGGTGGGGCATAATGTCATTGTGTGTTTTTGAGTAAAATTTTATCTTTGTGAGGCCACTTAACGTTGTTTAGCCCAGACATTATCACTCTGAAGCTATTTCAAAAATGCACCCCAGCCATCATAACAGACTGAGACCAAGAATTAGTTTATGTTTGCATGTACAGCTAAAGAGAAAGCTACAGGCCCCAGACGGCATCACCTGAGCTAAAGCTCATGCTGCCAAACCTAGACTTAGTACTCAACCTAATGGCAGTTTTTTTTTTTCTTCTACTGGCAGTTTTTTAAAAATCTATTTTTTTTTAAATTAATTTTTATTTTTTTAGTTTGTTTTGCTTTACAATACTGTATTCATTTTGCTATACATTGACATGAATCAGCCACGAGTATACATGAACTCCCAATCCCGACCCCCACCTCCCCTCTCCCGCCCCACACCCTCTCTCTGGATTATCCCCGTGCATCAGTCCCAAGCATCCTGCATCCTGCATCAAACCTGGCCTGGCGATTCGTTTCACTTATGATATCACACATGTTACACTGCCACTCTGCCAACCCATCCCACCCTCTCCCTCTCCCACAGA
>SJXQ01003769.1:93137-226344 GCA_006408695.1 Aepyceros melampus
ACAAAATAGAAAGCCCAGAGATAAATCCACACACCTATGGACAGCTTATCTTCGACAAAGGAGGCAAGAATATACAGTGGATTAAAGACAATCTTTTTAACAAGTGGTGCTGGGAAAACTGGTCAACCACTTGTAAAAGAATGAAATTAGATCACTTTCTAACACCATACACAAAAATAAACTCAAAATGGATTAAAGATCTAAACGTAAGACAAGAAACTACAAAACTCTTAGAGGAGAACATAGGCAAAACACTCTCTGACATAAATCACAGCAGGATCCTCTATGATCCACCTCCCAGAATACTGGAAATAAAAGCAAAAATAAACAAATGGGATCTAATTAAAATTTAAAAATCTATTTATTTTTAATTGAAGGATAATTGCTTTATAATATTGTGTTGGTTTCTGCCATACATCAATGTGAATCAGCCATAGGTTTACATATGCCCCTCCTTCTTGAGCCTCCCTCTCACCTCCCACCCCATCCCACTCCTCTAGGTTGTCACAGAGCCCTGGTTTAAGTTCCCTGTGTCATAGAGCAAATTCCCACTGGCTATCTATTTTACATGTGGTAATGTATATTTTTAGGCTTCCCAGATGGCGCTAGGTAAAGAACCCACCTGTCATTGCAGGAGACATAAGAGATGTGGGTTCGATCCCTGGGTTGGGAAGGTCCTCTGGAGGAGAGCATGGCAACTCACTCCAATATTCTTGCCTGGAAAGTCCCATGGACAGAGGAGTCTGGTGGGTTACAGTTCATAGGGTCGCAAAGAGTCAAACACGACTAAAGCAACTTAGGATGCATGCAGTGTATATGTTTCTGCTGTAGGAAGGGGGAGCCCCCTTCCAGGCCTTAAGTGTGGGCTCTTGTCTAACACTCGGAAGAGAATTATCCGAGGAGACAAGCGCTGACAAAGCAAGAGTTTATTGGAAAAGGGCACTGGGCAGACAGCAGCAGGGTAAGGGAACCCAGCAGAACTGCTCTTTCATGTGGCTTGCAGTCTTGGGTTTTATGGTGATAGAGTTAGTTTCTAGGTTGTCTTTGGCCTGTCATTCTTACTCAGAGTCCTTCTTGGTGGTGCACGCATTGCTCAGCCAAGATGGCTGCCAGAGAAAAGGATTCTGGGAGGTGGAAAGACACGTGGTATCTCCTTTTGACTTTTCCCAAACTCTTCTGGTTGGTGATGGCTGATCAGTTCTGTGTTACTTACCAGGACCTCCTGTCATAAAAGAACTCATGCACACGGATACTATGGTGCCTGGCCAGGGTGGGCTATTTCAATCGGTTTGCTTCCCTAACATTTCTGAGCTACTCTCTCCTTTTGTAGCACCCTCTCTTCCCCTGCCCCACCCAATGTATCCACAAGTCTGTTCTCTATGTCTGTATCTCCATTCAGTTCAGTTCAGTTGCTCAGTCGTGTCCAACTCTTTGTGACCCCATGGACTGCAGCACACCAGGCCTCCCTGTCCACCACCAACTCCCAGAGCTTGCTCAAACTCATGTCCATTGAGTCAGTGATGCCATCCAACCATCTCATCCTCTGTCGTCCCCTTCTCCTCCTGACCTCAGTCTTTCCCAGCATCAGGGTCTTTTCAAATGAGTCAGCTCTTCGCATCAGGTGGCCAGTGTTGGAGTTTCAGCTTCAACATCAGTCCCTTCAATGAATATTCAGGACTGATCTCCTTTAGGATGGACTGGTTGGATCTCCCATGCAGTCCAAGGGACTCTCAAGAGTCTTCTCCAGTACCACAGTTCAAAAGCATCAGTTCTTTGGCACTCAGTTTTCTTTATAGTCCAACTCTCATATCCATACATGACTACTGAAAAGACCATAGCTTTGACTAGACGGACCTTTGTTGGCAAAGTAATGTCTCTGCTTTTTAATATGCTGTCTAGGTTGGTCATAACTTTCCTTCCAAGGAGTAAGCATCTTTTAATTTCATGGCTGCAGTCACCATCTGCAGTGATTTTAGAGCCCAGAAAAATAAAGTCAGCCACTGTTTCCATGCTCAAACTCATGTCCATTGAGTCAGTGATGCCATCCAACCATCTCATCCTCTGTCGTCCCCTTCTCCTCCTGACCTCAGTCTTTCCCAGCATCAGGGTCTTTTCAAATGAGTCAGCTCTTCGCATCAGGTGGCCAGTGTTGGAGTTTCAGCTTCAACATCAGTCCCTTCAATGAATATTCAGGACTGATCTCCTTTAGGATGGACTGGTTGGATCTCCCATGCAGTCCAAGGGACTCTCAAGAGTCTTCTCCAGTACCACAGTTCAAAAGCATCAGTTCTTTGGCACTCAGTTTTCTTTATAGTCCAACTCTCATATCCATACATGACTACTGAAAAGACCATAGCTTTGACTAGACGGACCTTTGTTGGCAAAGTAATGTCTCTGCTTTTTAATATGCTGTCTAGGTTGGTCATAACTTTCCTTCCAAGGAGTAAGCATCTTTTAATTTCATGGCTGCAGTCACCATCTGCAGTGATTTTAGAGCCCAGAAAAATAAAGTCAGCCACTGTTTCCCCATCTATTTCCCATGAAGTGATGGGACCAGATGGCATGATCTTCGTTTTCTGAATGTTGAGCTTTAAGCCAACTTTTTCACTCTCCTCTTTCACTTTCATCAAGAGGCTTTTTAGTTCCTCTTCACTTTCTGCCATAAGGGTGGTGTCCTCTGCATATCTGAGGTTATTGATATTTCTCCCAGCAATCTTGATTCCAGTTTGTGCTTCCATCCAGCCTAGTGTTTCTCATGATGTACTCTGTCTATAAGTTAATAAGCATGGTGACAATATACAACCTTGACATACTCCTTTTCCTTTTTTGGAACCAGTTTATTGTTCCATGTCCAGTTCTAACTGTCCAGTTCTATGCTTTCTGACCTGGATACAGATTTCTCAGGAGGCAGGTCAGGTGGTCTGGTATTCCCATCTCTTGAAGAATTTTCCACAATTTGTTGTGATCCACACAGTCAATGGCTTTGGCATAGTTGATAAAGCAGAAATAGATGTTTTTCTGGAACTCTCCTGCTGTTTCGATGATCCAGTGGATGTTAGCAATTTGATCTCTGGTTCCTCTGCCTTTTCTAAAATCAGCTTGAACATCTGGAAGTTCATGGTTCACGTACTGTTGAAGCCTGGCTTGGAGAATTTTGAGCATTACTTTACTAGCATGTGAGATCAGTGCAATTGTGCGGTAGTTTGAACAGTCTCATTTGGCAGCCCACTCCAGTACTCTTGCCTGGAAAATCCCATGGATGGAGAAGCCTGGTAGGTTACAGTCCATGGGGTCACAGAGTCGGACACGACTGAGCGACTTCACTTTCACTTTCTTAGGGATTGGAATGAAAAGTGACCTTTTCCAACCCTGTGGCCACTGCTGAGTTTTCCAAATTTGCTGGTAGCTCAACGGGGATTCCATCACCTCCACTAGCTTTGTGTGTAGTGATGCTTCCTAAAGCCCACTTGACTTCACATTCCAGGATGTCTGGGTCTAGGTGAGTGATCACACCATCGTGGTTATCTTGGTCGTGAAGATCTCTTTTGTACAGTTCTTCTGTGTATTCTTGCCACCTCTTCTTAATATCTTCTGCTTCTGTTAACTCCATACCATTTCTGTCCTTTACCTCCATTGCTAAGTCGTTTCAGTCGTGTCTGACTCTGTGCGACCCCATAGATGGCAGCCCACCAGGCTCCTCTGTCCCTGGGATTCTCCAGGCAAGAACACTGGAGTGGGTTGCCATTTCCTTCTCAATGCATGAAAGTGAAAAGTGAAAGTGAAGTCACTCAGTTGTGTCCACTGCTGCCCTGCAAATAGATTCATCAGTACCATCTTTCTAGAGTCCATATATATGTGTTGATATGTGATGTTTTTTTTCTCTTTCTGACTAATTGCAGTTTTGACCTTCCCAGAAGTGTAAGCTCAATCAATCAGGCTGGAATTTTCTGGTCAGCCCCTATGAGGTGATCTATCACTGCACCATTTCCATCCCCTACCCCCAGAAGGGATGTGCATGATAAAATCCTTGTCATTCCCTCCCCTTCCCCTAAGCTGTCCTGACCTAAAAATAATCCTTTCTTTTCTTTTGCTAATAGCTCCCTCACCTCATCCTTCCTATAAAAACTTCCATTTTGTACAGCCCCTGAAACTCCCTTCTAGTTGCTAGATGGGATGCTGCCCCATTCATGAATTGGTGAATAGAACCAATTAGTTCTTCAAACTTAGCTGAATTTTGTTATTTATGTATTTACAGTCATGGTGTGCAGCATGAAGGATCTTAGCTCCCTGACCAGGGATTGAACCTGCACCCCCTGAAGTGGAAATGCAGAGTCTTAACCACTGGACTGCCAGGGAAACCCCTGAATTTTTAAAAAATTATTTGTTTATTTTTGGCTGTGCTGGGTCTTCACTGCTGCATGGGTTTTTCTCTAGTTGTGGTGAGCAGGGGCTACTCTTAGTTGTGGTGCACAGGCTTCTCATTGCTGTGGCTTCTCTTGTTGCAGAGCACGGGCTTTAGGGTGCAAGGGCTTTAGTAGTTGTGGCACATGGGCTCTAGGGCACAGGCTCAATAATTATGGCACAAGGGCTTAATTCTCTGCGGCTTGTGGGATCTTCTGGAATCAAGGATTGAACCCACGTCTCTTGCATTGGCAGGCGGATTCTTTACCACTGAGCCACCATGGAAGCCACTGGATTTTGTTTTTTTAATAGTAGTTTTAGATTTGGGGTTGTACCCATTAACACAGCCAGAAATAGAAGGGTTAACTGCCGCCGCAGGGACAGGTGTTCGCAGAGAAGACCAGCTGCAGGTGATGGGAGGAAGGCCAGCCCAGGGTGCGTAACAGACAACAGGTGGCTGTGCTGTAAGGCGTTGGCCGCAAAAAGGAATAGCAGGAAGCACCAGGGCATCAAGAATGGCAGAGAACACAGCTGTGGGCATCCTAGGAGCAAACTGTAGGCAGGCCCCAGCAAAGTCCAGGTGTAGGAGGCAAAGAGAGGACTCTACCTGTGACAGCCTGTTATAGGCTGGACTGTCTCTTCAAATTTATGGTTGGAGTCCTAATTCTCAGAACCTCAGCATGTGACTGCACTTGGAGATAAGGACTTTAAAGAGGCAATTAAGGTAAAAAGAGGTCTTCTGTGTCATTTCTAATCCAATATGGCTCATGTCCTTATAAGAAGAGATTAGGACAGAGATAGCATGCAGACTGAGGGGTGACCATGTGGGACACACAGAAAAAGTGGCCATCTGCAAGCCAAGCGAAAGGACTGGCTTTCCAGTCCGGAAACCAAACCTGCCAGCACTGTGATCTTAGGCCTCTAGCCTCCAGAACTGTAGGAAAAAAGTTCTACTCTTTAAGCCACTCAATATATGGTATTTCGTTATGGCAGCCCAAGTAAACTAACACATTGCTGTCAGAGGGATTTGGAGAGAACAGGGCAGGGCTGTAGTCCTAGAGGTAGGGCATCCTGGCTGGGTCTCAGTACCAAGCACACATCAAGGGTCAGAGAACCAGGGCTGGGTCACTGACGCAGGGCAAGCAGGATCTCATTCATTCAATCAATCAACAGTAATTAATTAAGCTCCTACTGTATGCTGATCCCTGTTTCAGGCACTGGATACACTGTGACTGCAGTGGTCTGGTTGAAAGGTGACATCGGCTTGGATTAACAGAGTAGCGGTAGATTAGGTGATTTGACACAAACTGCCCAACCTGGAGCTGATGTTCCCTGAATCTCCCTGCCCAGGCATATACCTACTTATCTACCTGCAGAAGGATTAGAGTTTCCTCATTTCAGAGAGGAGGAACTGTAGAGCAGTGACCAGGCAGGTTGTTTATAACTTATCCAGAGATATGATTTTTCATTTTGGGAGAAAGTGAAGTTTCAGTTTACACACAGCTTTCATTGGCACCTCAGATAACAAGGGCTTCCCAAGTGGCTCAGTGGTAAAGAAACTGCCTGCCAGTGCAGGAGACGTAAGAGATGTGGCTTCAATCCTTGGGTCAGGAAGATCCCCTAGAGAAGGAAATGACAACTCACTCCAGTATTCTTGCCTGGAGAATCCCATGGACAGTGGAGCCTGATGGGCTACAGTGCATAGGGTCACACAGAGCTGGACACGACTTAGCGACTGAGCACACAAGTCAATTAACAAACTTGGATGTTCCCCTGAATGTCTCCATCTCGTGATCTTTAACACGTAACATTCTCATTTTATCTTAACTTTATTAGTTTTTCTAAAACGTCACAGTTTCTTTCCCAAACCAAGTTTCATTGGAAAATTCGAACATTTCCAGGCAATAACTCCATCATCTGTGCCACTGTGGACAACCATCAGATAAACTTCCTTAATTTATACCACATCTGCTCTCCCAGTCCTGCTGGACTTTGAGCATTAAAAAAACCCAGAAACCATCCAAATTATTTTTTTCCCAAAATAAGCATCCCTCCCACATTTCCCTCACCAATTTTCTATTAAGTGAAAGACAAATCGTCAACATCGAATCAGCCAACTTTTATGAAAAGCTGGAAAGTCTTTCAAAAGATTTTAGAGTAAACTGCCTTGTTGAACATGACGAGTAGATAATGGGCCATAGTTTCATCTGTATGGTCCCTGTTGATCTCTTTGATAATTCTGGTAACCGAGGACTGTTTAGACACTGGCATCCTTCTCTATCACTGTGAAGGACTCTTTCCTCATTCCATTATTTGAAAAAGTTAAAGCAATGTGAGCCTACAGTCTCCCAACTTGATTTGCACTCTGGCCTTGCTTCATTTGGCAGGCAGCATAGGGGAAGAGAAAAGGACATAGGCTTGAAGTCAAGCAGCCTTGAATTTGCCCATGGATTCTTCCTTCTTCTTGCCCTGTAATTGTGGGCAATTCTCTTAACCTGACTCTCAGTTTCATTAGCTATAAAATGGGGATAATAATATTTACCTAATAGGCTTGTGTGAGGATTAATGATACAACGTGGATGAAAGCATCAGGCCCTGCTGGCAGTGTAGTAAATGCTCATTAAATGGCAACTCTTTTAAAATAGTAACAACTGAAGATACCCTGACTAAAAAAGAAATAAATAAAGCAGCTACTCTTCCCCCTGCCAGAACCCAAAGCTGAAACAGTAGATGTGTCATGCCACCTTAGATTTATAATCTTTAAAATTGGGAGATGGAATCAATGATCTCTGATTCTTCCCCTCTAGCTCCATCCTGCTAAGATCTTATGTTCAGGGAGAAATGAACACTGAAAAGCAGAAAAAAATTAGATCATCTTTTCTGACTAGTTCCTCTGGAGGCTCGAGCTGTGCTTCACTAGTACTTCCAGTTCCAAAGCTTATAGAATGATGTTTTTTCAAGAGATCTGGAGAAGGAAGCCTGGGGATGGGGGTGGGGGCGGAGGTGGAAGTGGAAGTGGGGAGAGTACCTGTTAACTTCATGGCTGCAAAAGTTTTTCAAGGTTAACAGAAAAAGAACAAAGGGACATTTGACCTTTTCATGATTTTTTAAAAATGCAAAATACAAGGTATGCACATAATCATGTTTTCTGACTGATCCTTTGAAAAATCTGGCATATTAATGAGCACTGAAGATAGGGGCCAGAAGAAAACTTTTTCTTTCTGAACAATGACTGAGAAGGGAATTCTAATGAATATTTTGGCACACTGATCTCTTTTTTGGCTGCTTCAAGACCCAAGAGCTAGTAGGTCATAATTAAAGCCAATAATGGCAACTCCAGACAGTTATACAAATATTTTCCTGGTGCTGTCAATTCTCCGTGTTAAATGATTTAACATCATATTTGGGGAGTGTAGAACATACAGAGAGGGAATTGAATGTGATATAAATTCTGGAACATCCACTGCAAATTGCCTCAGAAGATATTGTTTATTACATTTGAAGGAATCATAAAATGTTTTCTTTAGTAGATAATTTTAAAGGACCCTTTCTGTGTGCAAGAACTGTGAAGTTTGTCTTTAAGCCCTCAGAACAAAATCACATTTTCTGCAGGAAAGAAACATATCCTGTGTTTGGGACTGAAACCTCATGTTATGTAAATAAATGGACTTCTACCTCCAGTGCACCTTTCTGAAATGTTTTCTTTGATCCCCAAGAATTGCTAATGCTGTGACTGTAGTTATATAACTTACAAAAGACCAAAGCTGTTCACTTTTCTGTCAATTCCAGTTCCAAAAAGAAAACCCACAAATACATCTGTTTGTAAAATCTGTTTAGGATCTTGGAAACAAGGTCTTCAATTTTGTCTTTTTTTTCCATAACAAATTTTGTAGTTTTAAAAATGATAACTATGTAAAATCCTCCAGTCCCATCCCCACCCCTGTCCATTCCTACTTTAAACAGGAAGAGAGTTTCCTCCTGGATGAAAATAAAGTGTGTGTGTGTGCGTGCTCGGTTCTGTCAGTCTCTTTGAGACCCCATGGAATATAGCCCACTAGGCCCCTCTGTCCACGGAATTTTCCAGGCAAGAATACTGAAGTGGGTTGTCATTTCCTCCTCCAGGAGATCTTCCTGATCCAGGGATTGAACCCACATCTCCTGCGTCAACAGGCGGATTCTTTACCACTGAGCCATCTGGGAAGCCCGGAAGTTAAGCAGCTCCATCTAAAATGGGTCTGAGAGAATTCTGAAGCACCACTTTGGGATAAAATACACTGCCTAGTCAATTCATAAAGGCAAAACTGGATTTGTTCTGCAAAACAGTTCAGCCAGAACTTGGGTTCCAAACTCTAGTGCTGTACTGGGGCAATGGAAACTTTCCAGCCGCAACTTGAAGCTGGGCGCCAAGCACAACACTAAGGCAAAGAAGACATTTGAGACCAAACCAGACAGTGATCTTGGCCAACCTGTCCCTGAGCCCAGGACATCAGTGGCTGTGGGGTGGTGATGTAGCCTTCAGAGGTCTCTAGATCTCTAAGTGCACCAGAGACCAGATTTTAAAATCTCACTTGTTTCCCCTATTTTTTTCTATCCACACAGATTACCTTGTGGGTTACATCATAACAGATGGTGAAAATGCTATGCAGCATACACACAATTCTTAGGCATACTTCCACTTAATCATACTTGGGTTTCTATGAGGGCCCCCCCACTGTGAATGAGCAACTCCTTGACATTGGGCAAGGGAACACGAGACTCACAGCCAGGGCCTCTGGCTCTGTGATCTGGCCATTCTGTGCCAGTCACTTTCCTGCCTGGTTTGCAGAACCGGGTAGGTCTCTGGTTTGGTGTGACATTTTGAGGGTTCTCTTGTCATAATGCACAGAGACCACTCAAGAAGACTCTATATTTTCCATATTACAAGAGGGCAGTGTGCCAGTTTTAGGGCCAGCTGGCTGACTCAGAGATGAGGAGATAATTCCATGACAGTTTGTTTTCATTCTCACCCAAAGGGTAAAAAAAAATAAATAATAAAACTTTGCTGCCACCTGCTGTTTTCATAGGAATAAATTCTTGAAATGATTCTAGAATAGTTATGCATTGATTTATTTTAGTAAAGTGCCTTGAAGAATTTGGGGGATTTCAGATTAATGTGTTTGTTTAGTTGGGTACTAGCTGGCCTGTCATTTCCTAGGACAGATTGCTGGGCCACACAGATGGCTTCCTTCTTTTAGGCCAATGAGTCCTGTCTGTCCCATCCCTTGGTACAAACTTGCTAGGGCTCAGAAAGGAAGGGCAGACTATCTGACCCCTGGCAACCTTCCAAGGATGTCCACGCAGGAATCTAGCCAATGAGGTTTAGGTTTGGATGCCCTTTCCCCATGGGCCAGTGATGTCATGATAGGCATAACTGAAGTCAAATTCCCCAGGTACACACTCTTGGGGTTGTCTGGGGCCGGGGGGAATTGTCCTCAGAAGTACCCTCCCAGCAGAGGTGGTTGTAAACCTTGGGATGAGGTTCATTTGTGATGTCTCCAAATGTTTTATCTTCATCATCCTTGAGGAAACTGAGGCAGGTTAAGGAAGAGGGGTCCCCAGAAAAATGAAAGTGAAGTCGCTCAGTCGTGTCCGACACTTTGCGACCCCGTGGACTGTAGCCTACCAGGCTTCTCTAGGCAAGAGTACTAGAGTGGGTTGCCATTTCCTTCTCCAGGGGATCTTCCCAACCCAGGGATCAAACCCACACCTCCTGCATTGCGGGCAGACGCTTTAACCTCTGAGCCACCAGGGATGTCACCAGAAAAATGAAGGTAAACCCAATTTGAATCACTCCCAGGTGAGACTCCTTGAGCCCAAGTTACATGATGAGTGGGAGGAGGGAAACAGTATCTCCTTGAGGCACAGGTAAAGAGCAGGAGAAGAGTTAACAGTCAGAAGCTTAGCTAGGCCTCGGAAGGGGCCTTAGTCATCTTACTGGAGCCATCTAGAGGACAGAGACCTCCTAATCTTGACTATATTAGTCATTTTTGCTGCTCCAAATCACAAAGTGGGATTTTTTTTTTTCTTTGCTATCTCCCAGAAGATTCATTTAGATGTGAATGAGTTCCTTTCCATTATCTTTTGAGAATTCTTTCAACCAAGATGTTTTTATTGGCAGAGATTAATGAATCAATTAAGTGTGCTTTCATATATAGTTCTAAGTGTCCATTCTTCCTTTTTAAAAAAGATGTAAGATCTGGGACCTTGACGATGGCACAGAACACAGTTTCAAGGGAAAGACCCTTGCTTTTTCTTCTTTCAAAGAGAAAAGTCATCTGAATGGAACTGGTAAGTTTTAAAGGTGTGTGATAGCCCATTATTCAATGTCTGGCATGATAGCTGGCGTGTAGTAGCATGTTCACTGAATGAACGTTCAAACTCATCACCCGTTGTTTCCTCAGTAGGTTTGTGAGAACTGCTGGGGAGGGTTGGGAGTAGAAAGGAGCAGAAGGAAGAGTCTCAGATTAACAAGGGGCAAAGTCTGTGTGTAGAGTGAATCATAGGAACTAGAATGCTATTATAGGACCAAAAGGGATAGGGGATCAAGAGGTACAAATGACAATGTGTAAAACAAATAAGCTACAAGGGCATATTGTACAGCACAGATAATACAGTCAATATTTTATAATAACTATAGAGTATGCTGCTGCTGCTAAGTCGCTTCAGTCGTGTCCAACTCTGTGTGACCCCATAGACGGCAGCCCACCAGGCTCCCCCGTCCCTGGGATTCTCCAGGCAAGAACACTGGAGTGGGTTGCCATTTCCCTCTCCAATGCATGCGTGCATGCTAAGTCGCTTCAGTCGTGTCTGACTCTGTGCGACCCTATGGACAGCAGCCCACCTGGCTCCTCTGTCCACAGGATTCTCCAGGCAAGAATCCTGGAGTGGGTTGCCATTTCCTTCTCCACACTATAGAGTATAACTTTAAAAAATTTTGAATCGCTCCATTGTACACCTGAAACTTAAATAGTATTGTACATCAACAATACCTCAAAAAAAAATTTACAAAGCAGACAAAAAACCCAACTAATGCTGTATAAATGACAAAATATATTTGTACTACTTATAAATTGAATATAATTCTTAGAAAAAATCAAAGAACAAGAAGATTATAACGTATAAAATTCCTCCTTGCATGTCTCATTCCCCAAACACTACCACTGTGAATGTTATGCGTAAGCCTGACGTGTTTATGCTTCATTTATTGTCTTGTTTATACCCTCATTCTTTCTCAAAAATTTGTAAAGCCTCTGGAAAAGGGCTAGTTTGGCTCAGCTATGTAAAGAAGAGTTCAGGGAAGTGGCGTGTATCCTTCTAAAGAAATATCAGCGTCTCCCTGAAAGGCCTCATGTGGTGATGGCAACGGGAGGTAAAAGTGGGAGACTAAGTAGGAAGGAGAGCTCAGGTGGACTGGACTAGGTCATGGAGATTCCCACTGGAGTTTCTCCCTTCCTGGAGATTCTCCATTTTTCAGGTTTTCTTTTTTTCTCCCCCAGCATTATTGAGGTGTAATTGACAAATAAAGCTGTATATTTAGAGTGTTCAGTGTGATGATTTGATACATGTACATACTGTAAAATGATTACCACAATTAAGTTAATTAACACATCCATCACCTCGCATAGTTACTCTGTGTATCTGTGAGTGTGTGTGTGTGTGGTGAGAATGCTTAAGATCTGGTCTGTTAGCAAATTCCAAGTATACAATATAGGATTATTACTATTAAAAATGCTTTTTTGGCCGTGTGGCATGTAGGATATTAGTTCCCTGATCAGGAATTGAACCCATGCCCCCTGCACTGAAAGTGTGGCGTCTCACCACTGGGCCACCAGGGTAGTCCCACGATACAGTGTTACTAACTATAGTCATCCTACTGCGCATTAAGTCCCCAAAACTTATCCATCTTAAACCTGAAGATTTGTGCCCTTTGGTCAATATCGGCCATTTTCCCCTAGTCTCTGCCCACCACAATTCTACACTCTGTTTCTATGAGTTCAATTTTTTTGAAAGCATCCGCATGTAAGAGGGGTCATTCAGTGGGACACTGTATTTATCTTCTGGAGACTCTCTTGGTAGTGTTCATTAAGTAATGAAGTAAAGGTTCAGAATTTTTTGTGGTGGGGTAAAAGGAGGCAACTTCTGGGGAGAGTAATGAGGTTGGTGTTTACCTGCATGGTGGATTTAAGTAGCGTGGGAGCCCACCAACCCATGCATCTGTTGATCCCTTTCTCCCTGTAGAAACTCTGTCCTAGTGCAAACGTCAGAGCCAGAGTCCTCAATCTGGTTCTGCACTCTAGGGTGGCAAAGAGAGTATCGTGTGTGTTTAGTCACTCAGTCATGTCTGACTCTTTGTGACCCCATGGACTGTAGCCCACCAGGCTCCTCTATTTATGGGCTTATCCAGGCAAGAATACTGGAGTGGGTTGTCATTTCCTTCTTCAGAAGAGAGTATAGTAACTGCTAAGAGAACTGCAGAGGACCGTAAGGTAAGCAGATGGCTGGTAAACTCGGCCCTTGTAAGAGTATCAGAACTCTTTTCTGACAGACGCTATTTTGCAAGGGTACTATGGGGCTCTCCAGGGACTGGATGAATAAGATCACTGTTTTTGCATACCTGTCCTCTGAAGAACACACAATCCCACCTAATGGTGCCAGGACATGGTTGTTTGAATGTTTTAGATACTGGCTCCCGTCCCTCCTGTTGTGCTTGGTAACTAAGATGCTGTCAAGAAAATACAGCAGGCTTCTATGAGCTTAAAAAGAGCATTTCAAAATATGGCATTAGCATTAGCCTTTTGTCCCTTCAGTCTATTTCTCCTAGAACAAATGTAATCTTAGTCGCTAAAAATTCTGTTTAAAATAGCTCTTCTGATGAGTCACCTAGAGTTAAGCTGCAGATATGGTATTGTTTTAGCTATGTCAAGCTTGAAATGTTAGCCAAGTCCTAGTAACGACTCACTCCGGGAAACTGGTGACATGCTCTCACATGTACTTTGGGGGAAGATCCTAAAATGTCCAGAGAGAAAGACATGCCTCGGATGAGTCGGTCAGTATTATGCATCTCAGAACAGGCTGCAAGAGTGTCAAAATGTAAGGAATGGTCTCTGCAGGCTCAGGATTTCCTCATGGTCCAAGACATGTGGAAGTGCTGCCTACCATACACCAGCCGCACCCCAGCCAGTGGACAGAAACTTGGGGAAGTCTCTAAGAGGCCATGCAGAGGGGTCAGAAGACCTTGCAGATGCTCTGAAGAATAAATTAAAGCTTTAAGCAGAACATCATGCCATGACTTTAAAGGTCATTATCTAGTTCACACTTACATCAGACTCTAAATATTGTCAGAAAGTGGATAAGTTTGCCAGGATCATGAACAGTAAAATTGCTCAAAATAGACCACAGAAATCATCAAGGCCAGTGTGGCCGTGGCAGGCCGTGATGTTCAGATCTGATGCTGCCTCGTGAGAGACCTCAACAGGAATGAGAAACAGCAGCTGCTTAAAGGAACATTTATGCTCACTGACCCTCAAAAAATTCAAAAGCTTTTCGGGCCACGTGAGTACATGTGACCCTGTCTCTCCCTTTCCAAATGGAAGTGGTGCAAGGAGACGTGTGCCTTCAGTGAAGTCCTTTGTCCAGCTGTACTATGGCCTCTAAATTTTCTGACCTTCCCTCGTCCCATGGTATAGGTTGGTGCCCAGTGAGCACTGAGCAGTAGCTAGCAGCTTTACCCTCTTGCTGGCCCCACCCTCTGTTGGCCAGAGCCAGGTCCCCTCCTGCCAGGCAGCTGCTGGGTAAAAGTCCAGAACAGCTCTCTTGAATAAACAAGTCAGAGAATGGCAGTTCCCAGCAGTGGATGGGGCTGTGCCCCAGAAGTCTATTTGCAAATCTATCCTTTGGAACTTGGAAGCCATCCCCAGGAGGATGTAATGCATTGTGGCAAGGTTCCCAGACTAGCCCACTGCATGGATTTCACCTGAATTGGAATCGGGAAGCGGTACTCTAGAACTCACCATCATGGGTAATAGATCTGTGGTCTCTTCTCTTCTATTCACAGACATTTGCTGAGCATGGTACCAGCTCATGTGGGACTCAAGGCTGCCCCAGGTTTGCAGGGTAGATTGATTCAGTGACGTGGGTGCCAAGACAAGGGATGAGATTTCCCCAACTTCATGATTACCCTGCTGTCCTTTTCCACTACTTTAGGCTGAGAGTGAAAGGTGACTATGCTGTTATTCCTTTAGTTTGATTCTCAAGGTACCCTGCTGTTGGGCCAGACAGCCTGGGTAATAATTCCGACTTCACCTCTTGCACAGTTGCATAACCTCTTTGAGCTCCAGTTTCTCATCAGCAAAATTGCAGTCATGTATCATGTGGGACTCAAGGCTGCCCCAGGTTTGCAGGGTAGATTGATTCAGTGACGTGGGTGCCAAGACAAGGGATGAGATTTCCCCAACTTCATGATTACCCTGCTGTCCTTTTCCACTACTTTAGGCTGAGAGTGAAAGGTGACTATGCTGTTATTCCTTTAGTTTGATTCTCAAGGTACCCTGCTGTTGGGCCAGACAGCCTGGGTAATAATTCCGACTTCACCTCTTGCACAGTTGCATAACCTCTTTGAGCTCCAGTTTCTCATCAGCAAAATTGCAGTCATGTATTCCTTAAAGAGCCTTGGGTTATCTCCCCAACATCTATTCTCCTTCTATTGGCAACCAGCACAACTTTTGTTAGGGTATTCACATCTCTTCCCTAACAGAACCCTTTGTTCCTGAAGGCTCAGGCCTAGAGCAATTCCATTTCCAGGTCATTATTACAGACCCAGTGCTGGCCTCATTCAAGCCAATGAGCTTGCTGAAGTTTATGGGTTACTCTCAGAAAGAAAAAAAATTTTCATCTCTCACATTAGATAAGAATGGAGATATATGTGGTCCCGCTCTGAGATTGCAGTAGGGGTCCACTCTAGCTGGTAGCTCTCACTGTGGGTGGCAAAGTGGAGAGATGGAAACAGATCACCCCTTGATGAAGCTGCTGGACTCCCAAGTGGACCCGTTCTGAAGCCAGTTCTACTTTTATTGTTTCAAGTGTGTGGACCAATAACCCCCTTTGTACCATTTTGAGTTGAGGTTTCTGTTCCTGTTCTTGTAATGGAAGACATTTTTAATTGATACATTGCAGCACAAGATTTATCATGGGTAGTAAATGGGATAAAGCATTCATAATATTTATCCAAGAGCCTAATTTATAGAAATGACTTCTACTCTTTTAGCCCAAAGGCATTAGTGGGAGAGAACACCATTTCTTAAGAATTTATTGGGGCTAGGGAAAAAGAGGGTCTGATTCAGCAGATCCCAACTAAACCTTAACCTGTTTCAAGGTTTAGGTATCTTGCCTGGGCTGGGAGGGGCCCCCGCTAGACTAGTTCTAGTTTCAGGATAAACCTTTCTGAACTGGGTCTGTAAACCTGGGGTTCCCCTGGACCCTGGGCAGGTAGGATTGAAGAGGGTTGGAGGACAAAGAGGGAAGATAGGAGAGAACCATGATTTGCTGGAGCAATAACAAAAGGACTTATCTTTGGGATCACGGTTAATCTCTTCCTTTCTTCTTTTTTTCTTCATTTCCCTCTCCACTTCCTTCCACTGTTCTTTACTCTCAGTTCTCACCAGGCCTGGGTGATAGGGGACATCAGAGTTGGGAAGGATTGCTGATAAGGGCAAGGACATCCTTCCTGGAGGGAGACAGGAGAACTTCTATCTCACTCTAGTGACTTATTTAAGTGTAGCAGGGATTTCAGTTTGCAGACTAAAAGGTGGATTTAGACTCCTCCTATACGAGGTTGGCAAGGCTTGGTTGGTTGTCTTGGAATCTTTGCATGAAGGATAAGGATGTAGGAAAGACAGTTCAGTTCAAGGACAAACAGTTGTGTTGTGACTGTGGTAGGAGGGCTGTAAGTCACATTTCTGGTCATTTCATCACCCCTAGACTTAGGCCTGCATCTCTAGAGAGAGGAGACTGCAATAAAAGAATAAATTGACACAAAGCTGGCAGGACTGAAAGCTCTGTAAGTGACCTTGTTCACGTGACATCACTGCTTTGCAATCTCATTGCATACGAAGAGTAGAGCTTATTTGTCCCAATTTAGCACACTGCTTTTGAAATATGCTAGAGGATGCAGGAGTGTAAGAAAACATTTCTTCATAAAAAATGGGTTAAGGGTGCCATGTTCCAACAGAGAAGTGGATGCCTAGAAGTGAAAATAGAACCACAGCGTGGTCTGATGAGAACAGGACTGAACTGCCAGCATCTTATCTGGACATGAGATTTATGACCACGGTCAAGAATTGCCCTCGCCTTTGTTTTTATCAGCCACATTCCATTAATGCCTCTTGATGAAGCTGTGGTCAATAAAAAAAACCTACTTGTTTTTAACATGAACTGCAGCCAAACCAGGAATCCCCATGAATTTGTACTGCTGATTTAAAAAAACAAAATATACAACTGAATAATGATCCTTGTTGAATTTCATGCTGTTCAGATTATTTTTCATCTTGGCTCTTTCATCTCCTAGCTATGACTCTAAACTTTGTGCTTATTTTCTTCCTTTAAGTCATGTATAAAAATGCTGACTAAAGCAAGGTATAAGAAGGATGAGTCTGATGGAAACTTCCTGCTAATGGAAACCAGTTATTTATCAGTCCTCTGTGGATACAACTCTTTCAGTTTAGTTCAGTCGCTCAGCCATGTCTGACTCTTTGCGACCCCATGAATCGCAGCACACCAGGCCTCCCTGTCCATCACCATCTCCTGGAGTTCACTCAGACTCACGTTCATCGAGTCAGTGATACGATTGAGCCATCTCATCCTCGGTCGTCCCCTTCTCCTCCTGCCCCCTGTCCTTCCCAGCATCAGAGTCTTTTCCAATGAGTCAACTCTTCGCATGAGGTGGCCAAAGTACTGGAGCTTCAGCTTCAGCATCATTCCTTCCAAAGAAATCCCAGGGCTGATCTCCTTCAGAATGGACTGGTTGGATCTCCTTGCAGTCCAAGGGACTCTCAAGAGTCTTCTCCAACACCACAGTTCAAAAGCATCAGTTCTTCGGTGCTCAGCCTTCCTCACAGTCCAACTCTCACATCCACACATGACCACAGGAAAAACCATAGCCTTGACTAGACGGACCTTAGTCGGCAAAGTAATGTCTCTGCTTTTGAATATACTATCTAGGTTGGTCATAACTTTTCTTCCAAGGAGTAAGCGCCTTTTAATTTCATGGCTGCAGTCACCATCTGCAGTATATCTTTCCTTTTCTCCTTTGCTTTTCACCTCTCTTCTTTTCACAGCTATTTGTAAGGCCTCTCCAGACAGCCATTTTGCTTTTTTGCATTTCTTTGCCATGAAGATTTCTTTGCCATGGGGATGGTCTTGATCCCTGTCTCCTGTACAATGTCTCGAACCTCATTCCATAGTTCATCAGGCACTCTATCTATCAGATCTAGACCCTTAAATCTATTTCTCACTTCCACTGTATAATCATAAGGGATTTGATTTAGGTCATACCTGAATGGTCTAGCGGTTTTCCCTACTTTCTTCAATTATGACTCTTTAGTCAGCTGCAAAATCATGTCACAGTATTTTTATACCATTCACCTTCCCGACCTATCAGTGAATCGTGGGATGCTTTGTCTAAGGCCTCACTGAAATCAAGTTACACCGCCTCAGGCATTCTGACCCCTGGCAGTCTGGCACTTGCCCAATATGTTGCACGTGGTAGGTGCTCATAAATGTTTGTTGATTCCTTGAATCATCAGCTTAATGACCATATATTTTTTAAAAAAAGGAAGTGAGGCATGATTAATTGATGAGATACCTGGTTTCCTGATGCTCTTTATATTCCTTTTTATTGTTTCAAATAAAAATGTAAGTGTCATACATTATAGAAAAAAACAAATATAGACTATGACAATAACCATTGTGCCATTTATTATCATTATCCATATCCATTATTATAATTTTTTTACTTTAAAAAACATAATCACATGAAGTGTCACTTTTCATTTAACCTATTCTAGCTACTTTTGTTTTTCTGAGTAGTACTTAGTTGTGTGGATCTCATTCTTCTCAAAGTCTGTTTAAATTCTTCCGGTTCTGACATCACAATTGTTTGTCTTTAAACTGTGGAGTTAATTCATTCCCAGCAGTGGATGGGGCTGTGCTCCAGAAGTTTATTTGTAAATCTGTCCTTTGGAACTTGGAAGCCATCCCCAGGAGGATGTAATGCATTGTGGCAAGGTTCCCAGACTAGCCCACTGCATGGATTTCACCTGAATTGGAATCGGGAAGCGGTACTCTAGAACTCACCATCATGGGTAATAGATCTGTGGTCTCTTCTCTTCTGTTCACAGACATTTGCTGAGCATGGTACCAGCTCATGTGGGACTCAAGGCTGCCCCAGGTTTGCAGGGTAGATTGATTCAGTGACGTGGGTGCCAAGACAAGGGATGAGATTTCCCCAACTTCATGATTACCCTGCTGTCCTTTCCACTACTTTAGGCTGAGAGTGAAAGGTGACTATGCTGTTATTCCTTTAGTTTGATTCTCAAGGTACCCTGCTGTTGGGCCAGACAGCCTGGGTAATAATTCCGACTTCACCTCTTGCACAGTTGCATAACCTCTCTGAGCTCCAGTTTCTCATCAGCAAAATTGCAGTCATGTGTTCCTTAAAGAGCCTTGGGTTGTCTCCCCAACATCTGTTCTCCTTTTCTTTGTATATTCCCCTCTTCTTGAGTGCAGACATGGCCTGTAACTTCTTTCTAATAATGAGAATACACTAAAGGTGATGGAATGTATATGATTATTGATTTGATTGCATATATAGTCTTAATATTATTTTCCTGAAGGGCTTTTTTAGCTTTGAGGAAGCAAATAGCTATATTGGGAGCCCCATGTTCCAAGGACCTGTGAGCAGGCTGTAAGAGCTGAGGGTGGCCACAGGCTGACAGACACCATGAAACTGAAGTCCCGAATTCTAAAACCCCAAGGAACTGAATTCTGCCCTCTGAGTTCTGAGTGAGCTTGGAGCAGAATTTTCCCTAGGCTAGCCTTAGAGGTGGAGAAGGCAATGGCAACCCACTCCAGTACTATTGCCTGGCAAATCCCATGGACGTAGGAGCCTGGTGGGCTGCAGTCCATGGGGTCGTGAAGAGTCAGACACGACTGAGTGACTTCACTTTCTCTCTTCACTTTCATGCATTGGAGAAGGAAATGGCAACCCACTCCAGTATTCTTGTCTGGAGAATAGCAGGAATGGGGAGCCTGGTGGGCTGCCATCTCTGGGGTCGCACAGAGTTGGACACGACTGAAGTGACTTAGCAGCAGCAGCCTTAGAGGAAAACATAGCCCTGGCTGATACCTGATTGCCTTCTGAGACCCTAAGCAGAGGGTCCAGTTAAGCCATGGCTGGACTCCTGAACTGTAGAAACTATGGGATAATAAATGTGTCATAGTAACACTACTACAGTTGAATTTGTGGTAGTGTCATTAAGCAGCAGTAGGTGACTAATCACCACGGGTTGGTCTCTTTTGCCTTGCCTAAGAACTGCAGGATGAAGAACAGACAGAGGGAGCGACTGGAAGGGAAACTCAGCAACTTTAGGAAGAGAAGGAAGTGACAAGAGAATGGGCTTTTGCTGTTAAGTTCTGCCATGTTGATTCACTCATTCATTCATTTATCCATTCATTTGTTAATGGATGTTAAATTGGAAGTACAGACACATCAAGATATATGTATCAGTCAGGTTTCAGGGAAGCATGTGGTTATAGACTGAATTGTGTCCCCCTAAAATTCATAACTGAAGCTTTAAATTCCAGTATTTCAGAATGTGATTGTATTTGGAGAGAGGGCCTTGAAAGAGATAATTAATTTAAATACTGAGGCCATTAAGCTTCCCAGGTGGAGCTAGTAGTAAAGAACCTGCCTGTCAATACAGGAGATGTAAGAGATGTGGGTTCAAATCCTGGGTTGGGAAGATCCACTGGAGGAGGGCATGGTAACCCATTTCAGTGTTCTTGCCTGGAGAATCCCATGGACAGAGGAGGCCGGTAAGCTACAATCCATAGGGTCACAAAGTCAGATGCAACTGATGTGACTTAGCAGCATAAGTAGCAACAGCAGCAATGAGGCCATCAGGGTGGGCCCCCATAAAATCTAACTGGTATTCTAAGAAGAAGAGGAGATTAGAGTACACAGAGAGACATCAGAGGCACATGTGCCTTGAGGGGCAACTGTATCCAAAGACAGCAAGGGAGCAGCCATCTGTGAGCCAAGGAGAGAGGCCTCAGAAAAACCAACCTGGCCAACACTTTGATCTTGGACTTCTAGCCTCCAGAACTGGGACAAAATACATTCTTGCTGTTTCATCCACCTGGTCTGTGGTATTTTGTTATGGCAGCCCAAGTAGACTAATGCAGAATTAGAAACCATTCTAGGTATTTTATACACAGAAGGATTTAATAGGAATTTCAAAATCATTGGAACATTGGAAATTCCCTTGGAGTATCTGGGGTTGGGCTGCCACCAGAACTATCTGCTCGAGAATGTGCTTCTGTGGCCGTGATCCTGGGGATCGTGAAGTTGCTGCCTCTTCTGTCCACTCTGTCCTGGCCACCACAGCTTCCTCTCAACACCCAGGAAGGTGGCAGGCTGCCGCTGAAAAGCTGAGGTCAGCTACTCATCTGGCTTTCTATACTTAGGTGTCCATGACCTTGAGTGCCAGGAAAAAATGGCAGTGGGGTGATGCCCTCCATCCCATTTATGCCTTCCAAATCTCATCTGAAGGTTCTTTTGTAAAAAAGTTTTTTTTTTTTTTTTTAAGACATATACCCTAGTAGAATTTAAAAACCAAAGGAGAGACTGTAGCATTCGCCCCCTGTTATGGCCTGCCCTCTGTGATTGTCCACACTCTGTCTGCGAAGTGTGCTTCTCTTTGAATAAATCCACGGCTTACCTAAACAAAACAAAACAAAACAAAAGCCAAAGGAGGGCTTCAGTGGTAAAGAATCTGCCTGCCAATGCAGGAAATGTGGGTCCATTCCTGACCCGGGAGGACCCCACATGCTGTGGAGCAACTAAGCCCACGCCCCACAGCTGCGAGCCTGTGCTGTAGAGCCCAAGCTTCTCAATAAGAGAAGCCACCACAGTGAGAAGCCTGTGCACCGCAAATAGAGAACAGCACCCCCTTCCACAACTAGAGAAAAGTCTGCACAGCGACGAAGACCCAGGCCAGCCAAAAATACATAAATAAAATTGGATAAGAAAAACAAAGGAGTATCGCTCCAATAAGAATTATTTGAGTGAAATTGTGTTACACATATAAAGGCACGCAATGTTACCTTTTATGTAAATACTGAGGCAGGTACTGTTTTTTCCATATTACCATATCTTATTGCTGCCCTTGAACATTTTTATTCATTTCTTCTTTTTTTTTTATTTTACTTTATTTCTATTTATTTATTTTTTGGCTGTGCAGCACGGGAGATCTTAGTCCCCTGACCAGTGATTGAACTCTTGCTCCCTGCAGTGGAAACACAGGTCCTAATCCCTGGACCTCAAGGATTGAACCCGGGTCTCCCACACTGTAGGCAGACGCTTTACCATCTGAGCCACCAGGGAAGCCCAGTGTAGATTTAGGTTCTGCCTGATGAGTCCTTGATTATGACACCCACTGAGCATTTAGTAATCTTTAATCTCAATAATTCTGTTAGTTCTAATTCTTACCTTAGTTTCTTGAGCTGATTGACTTTCAGTGAATACATCACCATATTCACTCAGCTCGTAAAGAACCGCCTGCAATGCAGGACACCCTGGTTCGATCCCTGGGTCGGGAAGATCCCTTGGAGAAGGGATAGGCTACCCACTCCAGTATTCTTGGGCTTCCCTCGTGGCTCAGACGGTGAAGAATCCACCTGCATTGTGGGAGACCTGGGTTTGATCCCTGTGTTGGGAAGATCCCCTGGAGGAGGATATGGCAATGCATTCTAGTATTCTTGCCTGGAGAATCCTCATGGACAGAGGAGCCTGGTGGGCTACAGTCCATGGGGTTGCCAAGAGTTGGACAGGACTGAGTGACTAAGTACAGCACATTCACTCCACAGTGACTCCCAGTGATCCCCACTGTCCTATTGCAATTACTAAATGGTAGTAACTAACTTCTGACCAACAGATTACAGCCAAAGTAAACTGGGATGTCACACCTCAGCTTTATTTATTATTACGTTATTTTAAAAAATTCATTTTATTGGTTAGTTGATTTACAATGGTGTATTAATTTCTGCTGTACAGCAAAGTGGTTTAGATATATATGTATACATATATTCTTTTTTATATTCCTTTCCATTATGCTTTATTACGGGATATTTAGTATAGGTCCCTGTGCTATATAGTAGGACTTTGCTGTTACACCTCAGTTTTAAATACAGAAGACCGTGACTTCCCTGTGACACTCTCTCTTGAGTTCCCACCTTTTCTCTTTCCCCTTGTTTCTGTTCTCTTCCTCTGCACTCTCTCTCTTTTATCCTGAAAAGCAGGCAGCAATGTTAAGAGCTATTCTACAGACATGCACGTGTGAGGCTCTTAACAATGTTTAGTATTCTGGCTGCAAGGGGGCCATAGTTTTTAACTTCTCAGCCTCTGTAGCTCAGGAAGGCACAAAGAAGGGCATGGGAAGGGATGCTGAAGCTTATAGACATATCGAGGGCCATGCGATAAACACCAGAGCAAAACAATTACCAAGATGTTCAAAGAAGATATCTGAAACTGATTACAGAATTCATTGAATTGCTCACTTACATCAAAGATACAAAATGCATGGAAAAGAGAGGATTTGTAAAGAGGATTTCTTTGGGGAAGTTGTGCAGTTTTGTCTTCACCTTTCACTAGCAATAGCTTTGAGTGCTTCTCCCATCACTTCAGATGAGAAAGAAGCTATTCATCAGGACCACTTTGGGAGTTTGATATGGATCCCCCTGTGATTTGGGCCTTGGAGGATTCCTACTGGACTTCTGTCTGACTTTTGCCTTGGAAAATATAAAAGATGGAGACGGTTTGGTGAGCTACTCAGACCTTGGGAGTGAAGGAGAGGTAGTTGATCTGGGAACCTTGCTCTTATAGAGTTTATTGTGGCAGAGAACGTGTATTTCCAGAGCTGTGGAATGTCCAGGAGAAGTGAACGGGGAGAGCTGGGGGAAGCATTTGAGTTGAATCATTGTTGGAGTTAGCTAAACTGAGAAGGGTGGAGTATGGCATTCCAGGTAGAGGGAACAGTATGTGCAAAGGCTTAGAGGCACGAAAGGGCCTAGAATGTCCGGGTGGAAAGTTGAATGTTCAGTGTGGCTCCGCTATAATTTGAGGGTGCAAGGAGTAAAAAATTAGCTTGGAAAACTGCCCTAAGTACACGCTGTGCTTCCAAGCTTAGCCTTTGTCCTTTCGGAACTAGGTAATTACTGTAGAGGTTTTTTTTTTTTTCCTTTCCTTTTCTTTTAAATTGACATGCCATTTTTTAGGACATTTCAGATATGCAGAAAAACAGAGCAGATAGTACAAAGAGTTCCCACAGAGCCCCGTAGTTTCTTCTTCTGTTACTAACATCTTACATGTCATAGTACATTTGTCACAATTAATGAAACTTCTATTGCCACATTATAATTAACTAAAGTTCATAGTTTATTCAGGTTTCCTTACTGTTTACTTAAAGTCCTTCTTCTGTTCCAGCATCCTGTCCAGGACCCCACATTACAGTTAATCCTCATTCCTCCTTAGGCTCCTCTTGTCTGTGACAGTTTCTCAAACTTTCTTTTTTTCAATAATCTTGACAATTTGAGGAGTATTGGTCAGGAATGTTTTTGCTGCTGCTGCTGCTAAGTCGCTTCAGTCCTGTCTGACTCTCTGCGACCCCATAGACAGCAGCCCACCAGGCTCCCCCGTCTCTGGGATTCTTCAGGCAAGAACACGGGAGTGGGTTGCCATTTCCTTCTTCAATGCATGAAAGTGAAAAGTGAAAGTGAAGTCACTCAGTCGTGTCTGACTCTTTGTGACCCCATGGACTATAGCCTACCAGGCTCCTCCGTCTATGGGATTCTCCAGGCAAGAGTACTGGAGTGGGGTGCCATTGCCTTCTCCGAGGAATGTTTTTGGATACTTTTAAATTGGTATTTGTCTGATGTTTTTGTAATGATTACACTGGAACACTGGGTACTATGGATCTTTCAGTATAATTTGACCTATGTTTTAAAAAAATGATTTGGGACCAGTGTGAATGGTGAATGAGATGGGTATATTAAGTTGGCACTCTTTCATTAGCAAGGCTTGCAATGACTCTCCATCACAGTCATTATTATTTATTTATTAATTAATTTATTCATTTTGGCTGTATTGTGTCTTAGTTGCAGCACTCGGGATTCTTGTTGCATCATGAGGCTCTTTCACTGTGGTGCAGACTCCCCAGCAATGGTGCCCAGGCTCGGCGGTTGTGGTGTCAGGCACAGTTGCTCCATAGCATGTGGGATCTCAGTTCTCTGACTGGGGATCAAACCCACGTCCCTGGCATTGCAAGGCAGATTCTTAACCAGTGGACCACCAGGGAAGTCCCACAATTTTTATTATTATTGTTTTAATTTTAAATTGATATGTAGTTGATTTACAGTGTTGTGTTAGTTTCAGGGTTACAGCAAAGTGATTCAGGATACATTCTTTTCTGATTATTTTTCCATTATAATTTATTACAAGATACTGACTATTGTTCCCTGTGCTATATAGTAGGTCTTTGTTGTTTATCTATTTTGTATATAGAAATATGTATATATGAATTCCAAACTCCTAATTTATTGTCTCTCCTCTTTCACCTTTGGTAACCATAAGTTTGTTTCCAATGTCTGGGAGTCTAGTTCCATTTTGTAACCAAGTTCATGTGTGCCATTTAAAAAATGATTCCACATATAAGTGACATCAGATGATATTTGTCTCTCTCTGACTTTCTTTACTTAGTCTGATAATTTCTGGGTCTATCCATGTTGCTACAAATGGCATTATTTCATTCTTTTCTATGGCTGGAGTGATAAACCATCACAATTATTGGATTAAAAGATCTGGAGAAAGACAAAATTGCTTTATGATTTCATTTATACATGGAATCTGAAAAAACAAAACAAATGAACAAACATAGCAAAACAGAAACAGAGTCTTAGATTCAGAGAATAAACAGGTGGTTGCCACAGGGGAGGAAAGTGGAGGAAGGGAAGAAATAGATGAGGAAATTAAGAGCTACAAAGTTCCAGTTGTAAAATAAATGAGTCATGGGGGTAAAATGTGTGGTATGGAGAATACAGTCAATAATAAGATGATTTCTCTGTGTGGTGACAGTAACTAGACTTACCTTGGTGATTATTTGGTAATGTGCAGAAGTATCACATCACTATGCTGTGCACCAGGAACTAACGTAGTGTTATAGGTCAATCATACTTCAAAAGCAAACAAAAACTCATAGAAAATGATATCAGATTTGTGGTTACCTGAGGCAGGGGATGGAGGGAGGGGGGAGCTGGATGAAGGTGGTCAAAAATTTAAAACTTCCAGTTATGAGATAAGCAAGGGATGTATCATAAAACATGATAAATATGATTAACAGTGCTATATTTTATATTGAAAGTTGTTAAGAGAGTAAATCCTGAAAGTTCTTGCCACAAAAAAACAACTAGTTTTCCTTTGTTTTTCTTTTTATATGAAATAATACTGAATTTGAATGATACTGAAATGATCAAATGAATGATACTGAATCTATCGTGGTATTCATTTTATGATCTATGTACTTCAAAGTTATGCTGTGTACCTTAAACTTACACAGTACTGTGTGTCAATTATATCTCAATGAAACTGGAAGAAAATGTCATACTCTTTAATATGACTTACACAACCTACAGGATCTGGACCCAGCCTGCCTTTCTGACCTCATCTCCTGGCACTCTCTTCTTTGCTCTTGATGCTTCAACCTCACTGACATTTGTTTCCATTTCTTGAAGACAGTGAAGGACAGGGAAGCCTTTGCAACCTTAGGATTGCAAAGAGTCAGACATGACTGAGCGACTGAGCAACAGTTTGAAGGTGCAAGGTTTGCTGCCCTCGGGACGTTTGAGTGATTTTTGCTCTATAATCCAGGTAGACGATGAGTTGGGCCTGAAGTAGAGGAAAAGGGACCTGGTCAGAGAGTGTGTAAGTGTTAGAACTGAAAGGCTTTAACTGACTGAATATACAAAATAAAGAAAAGAGAGGATTCGGGCACAGTTCTAGACTTTGTAGTTTGAACGACTTGATCACTAGACTTGCCCATTCACTGAGATGGAATGTAGGAGCCTAGAGGGTGGGAGGAGCATCATGAGATCACAGTGACATACCAAGTTTGATGTGCTTGTGGACCATCAAGATGTTCCTGTCCAGCAGGCATTGGAAATCATGAGTCTTGGGTTCAGGAGGGAGGTTGCGTGGAAGAAGAGCAACTGCCAAACAAGAGATTGTGGCGGGGGCGCTGGTTATTAATTCAACTGGGATAAACCCAAGGGACATATTTGTTGTAATTCAAACCCTTGGCAGCAAGTAGTTTAATGTGAACTTCAGGTCAGCAGAGAAATTAAATTTATTTTGGAGACTATCAAGCAAAAGGAGGCCAGGCTTTGGGGAGGATTTTGTGGTCATTCCACTTACCACGCTTCGGCTAATGACTGCTTCTCTTCTACTGGAATGAAACTTTGGGATTTGAAAAAGCTGCTATTTTAACTAATTAATATAGCCTCAGAAAAAGTAGCAAAGAGTTCTGGGGTTTGGACAGAGTTTTATGTAAGTGGAAAGTAGAGTGATGGACAGGTCAGGTTATGATGAAATTGCTCCCAGGTATGTCATTATACCACTGTAGTTACTGTCTTCATACCACTGTGTGCGTGTGTGTATGTTCAGTCACTTCAGCCTTGTTCGACTCTTTGCGACCCCATGGATAGTAGCTCACCAGTTTCCTCTGTCCATGGGATTTTCCAAGCAAGAAAACTGGAGTGGGATGCCATGCCCTCCTCCAGAGGATCTTCCTGACCCAGGGAATGAACCTGTGTCTCCTGCATTGCAGGCAGATTCTTTACTGCTGAGCAATGGGGGAAGCCCCTCAAACCACTATATTTACAGTAAAAAAAAAAAAATTACAAAAGTGGTGTATCCATGCTTTGCAGATACTGTAGGTTGGCTTCCTCAGTAAACACTGAGACTAATTTCTCCCCTGTCTTTTACGATAGAGTTTGGAAAGCAAATTACATGAATTCCAAGACCTCCTTAAAACCAGAGGTGGTCATGAAATATAGTCTGGGTTCAGGAAGAGTTCCCAGAAGTCCTTGTGGTGGGCTTCCATTTCTGAATAGAAAGGCAAAGGTTTGTGAGAAGCTTTTTGCCCTTATGCCTTCTCTTGCATGAAACTTAGAATGCCTGGAGATAGCAGCCATTTTGGTACCAAAAGAATAAGAAGTGTAAGCTGAGAATAGTGGAGCCTGATTCTATCATGACTGCCTTTAGCAACTGTACTGATCCTGACCCGCTTCTGGATTTCATGTTATGTGAAAAAAAAAAAAAAAAGCCTTTACTTCTTTACTAGTAAACTGGCTCCCAAACTTAACTGCCCATGAGAATCACCTGTGAAGGTTTAGGGTGCCAAAGTTTAAAGAACCTCTGATACCACCAGTTGAATGGAAATTTCTGGGGATGGGAACTTAAGATTCTATAATTTCTAATTACAGGGAATTCTAATGTACAGCCAAGTTTGAGAACCAGTGTTTCTTTTTAAACCACTGTTTTTTGTTTTTGTTTTGTTGGCATTCCCAGGTGGATGCTATTGTTACAATACACGTGTTGAAACTATACTTAAACAATAGGAGCATATAAACTCCCCCATCTCCAATCACCTCCAGCTCTACTACTGTCCCTAGGGGATACACAGTCCTCATGGTGCTGTACCATTTAAGAAATTCCCTATCTGCATAAACCAATGTGTATTCATTTTTTATTATAAAAACTCCTCTAAAGGCTGTTCAAGTATAACCTGAGAAGTGACATTGCCAGATAACCTAGATGACCATGATTAATTATTTCACTGAGCAATGTTGTGTTAGTCACTCAGTCATGTCTGACTCTTTGTGACCGCATGGACTGTAGCCCACCAGGCTCCCCTGTCCATGGGATTTCCCCGCACAAGAATACTGGAGTGGGTTGCCATTTCCTTCTCCATTTAACTGTAAGACAGAAAATGTTGACAGTGGTATTGGTGAGCTTTAATGTAAGGTAATCCTCATGTTTTGTGTACTAAAATCCTCCTCTTTGAGTACTTGCCTCAAGTTTCAGTTGTGAGGGTCAGTTCTTTTAAAGAATCATCATCTTTTTTGATTTATGTTTCAAAGTTGCAAATCACTTTGAGAATCAGGAGAGATTGAAATTAGCACATATAACATTTTCAGCAACCATGCTATAATTGATAGCATATCTAAAAAAAAAAAATGGGGAATTTCCTGGTAGTTCAGTGATTAAGACTTTGAGTTTCCACTGCAGTGGGGCATGGATTTGATCCCTGGTTGGTGAACTAAGATCCTGCATGCCTCGAGCTGCAGCTAAATAAATAAATAAATAAAAATTTATATAAAAATCAGTTTAGTTCAGTCGCTCAGTTGTATCCAACTCTTTGCGACTCATGAACCGCAGCATGCCAGGCCTCCCTGTCCATCATCAACTCCCAGAGTTTACCCAAACTCATGTCCGTCGAGTCAGTGATGCCATCTAACCATCTCATCCTCTGTCGTCCCCTTCTCCTCCTACCTTCAATCTTTCCCAACATCAGAGTCTTTTCAAATGAGTCAGCTCTTCTCATCAGGTGGCCAAAATATTGGAATTTCAGCTCCAACATCAGTCCTTCTAATGAACACCAAGGACTGATATCCTTTAGTATGGACTGGTTGGATCTCCTTGCAGTCCAAGGGACTCTCAAAAGACTTCTCCAACACCACAGTTCTAAAGCATCAATTCTTCTGCGCTCAGCTTTCTTTATAGTCCATCTCTCACATCCATACATGACTACTGGAAAAACCATAGCTTTGACTAGATGGACCTTTATTGACAAAGTAATGTCTCTGCTTTTTAATATGCTGTCTAGTTGGTCATAAGTTTCCTTCCAAGGAGTAAGCGTCTTTTAATTTCATGGCTGCAATCACCATCTGCAGTGATTTTGGAGCCCCCCAAAATAAAGTCTGACACTGTTTCCACTGTTTCCCCACCTATTTCCCATGAAGTGATGGGACCAGATGCCATGATCTTCGTTTTCTGAATGTTGAGTTTTAAGCCAACTTTTTCACTCTCCTCTTTCACTTTCATCAAGAAGCTCTTTAGTTCTTCTTCACTTTCTGCCATAAGGGTGGTGTCCTCTGTATATCTGAGGTTATTGATATTTCTCCCAGCAATCTTGATTCCAGTTTATGCTTCATCCAGCCCAGCATTTCACATGATGTACTCTTCATATAAATTAAATAACATGGTGACAATATACAGCCTTGACGTACTCCTTTTCCTATTTGAAACCAGTCTGTTGTTCCATGTCCAGTTCTAACTGTTGCTTCCTGACCTGCATACAGGTTTCTCAAGAGGCAGGTCAAGTGGTCTGGTATTCCCATCTCTTTCAGAATTTTCCACAGTTTATTGTGATCCACACAGTCAAAGCTTTGGCATAATCAACAAAGCAGAACTAGATGTTTTTATGGAACTCTCCTCCTTTTTTGATGATCCAGTAAATGTTGGCAATTTAATCTCTGGTTCCTCTGCCTTTTCTAAAACCAGCTTGAACATCTGGAAATTCACAGTTCACATATTGTTGAAACCTGGCTTGGAGAATTTTGAGCATTACTTTGCTAGCATGTGAGTCGAGTGCAATTGTGCAGTAGTTTGAGCATTCTTTGGCATTGCCTTTCTTTGGGATTGGAATGAAAACTGACCTTTTCCAGTCCTGTGGCCACTGCTGAGTTTTCCAAATTTGCTGATATATTGAGTGCAGCACTTCCACTATTCCTCTGTTGAAAAGACCTCTGGCTCCAGAATGAGGACTCTTGTGCCACAAAGTATTAATGTTGTGACTTTACAAAGTGTCTTATAAAATAAACGCTAATTTCTTTCTCATGGCGGGGAGGCATTGCATTACAGGTTCTGGAATGAGAAAGCATGGGTTCAAATGGCAAGGAACAACAAGTGTCGGTGAGAGTGTGGAGAAAAGTGAATCCTTGGGCACTCTTGGTGGGAATGTAAATTGGTACAGCCACTGTGAAAAACAGTATGTTGATTCCTCAAAAAATTAAAAATAGAGTTACCATATGATCCAGCAATCCCATTTCTGGGTACTAATCCAGAGGAATGAAAACACTAACTTGAAGAGACATCTTCACTTCCATGCTCACTGCACATTATTTACAGTAGTCGAGATATGGAAGCAAACTAAGTGTCCATCGATAGATGGATTAGCAAAGAAAACGCAGCACAACACCTACCATTTAACAGTGGACATCTAATTTCCAAATACGTGGGATTCTGTTTAAAGTGTCTTTAATAGTAATTTCTCATTTTGATACTAATTCTCATTTAAAAGCTTTCTTCTCTGTAGTCATCCTCCATGTTTTTTCAGTCTTCTCACTTTATTGAGGCTTTTGATGGCCAAGTCAGAGATCTCTCTCGGTAAATTTCACACTGCACTTAAAATTTGTGGATTATCTTCAAATATCTTTTGATATTGCTCTAACATAATTCCACAGTAATAAAAGAACAGATTCTGTATGTTTTCAGTACCTTTAGACCATGAAATTTCTGCACCTGGTTTTATGTCTCTGGATATATTCCATTGTCTTCTAGTTTATAGTCTATGGGACTTTGAATAGAATTTGTATCCTACTGTTGTGTGAAAATTGTATAAATCTTAATTTATGTTGGGGCTTCCCTGGTGGCTCAGAGGTTAAAGCATCTGCCTCCAACGTGAGAGACCCGGGTTCGATCCCTGGGTCAGGAAGATCCCCTGGAGAAGGAAATGGCAATCCACTCCAGTATTCTTGCCTGGAGAATCTCATGGATGGAGGAGCCTGGTAGGCTACAGTCCACGGGGTTGCAAAGAGTCAGACATGACTGAGCAACTTCACCTACCTAATTTATGTTGAATTGGTTCACTGTGCTTTTCAGGTCTACTATATCCTTCTACTTCTGTGCATATTCATTCTATTAATTTTTGAGAGTTTGTTATTGAAACTCCAACTAAAAATCTTAATTTATCTACTTAAAAAATAACTGTAATATATAGTGTCAATGCAGGAGACATAGAAGACACAGTTTTGATCCTTGGGTTGGGAAGATCCCCTGGAAGAGGCCATGACAACCCACTCCAGTATTCATGCCTGGAGAATCCCATGAACAGAAGAACCTGGTGGGCTACAGTCCATGGGTTTGCAAAGGATCGGATAGGACTGAAGCAACCTAGCACCCACATAGTAGAACTACAGTAACCTTGTTCTGTATTTTCCAAGTTTCCTGTAAATATGTTATTATACTTTCATAATTTAAAAGATAAAAATTAATAAAAGAGAATGTAGGATATATGTACAATGTAGTATTACCCACCAATAAGAAAGAATGAAATCTTGCCATTTGAAACAACATGGATGGACCTTGAGGGTGTTATGCTTAGTGAAATAAGTCACAGAAAAACAAATATCACGTATGATCTCACCTAATATAGAATCCAAAAAAACCCCAAAACCTTCATGAGTGATGGACAGATTGGTGGTTTCCAGGGGCAGGATTGGGGTGAGCAAGATGAGTAAATAGGGTTAACACGTACAAACTCCCAGCTACAAAATGTCATGGAGGTATAATGTATAGCATGATGACTGTGGCTAATAATGCTATAATGTAAATATGAAAGAAATAAAAGTTTTATAGCTGTGTATGGTAAACGAGTTTTTTTGGCTATGCCACATGACTTATGGGATCTTAGTTCTCTGACTGAAAGTGAAAGTAAAAGTTGCTCAGTTATGTCAGACTCTTTGCATACATATACATGGATATACAGTCCATGGAATTCTCCAGACCAGAATACTGGAGTGGGTAGCCTTTCCCTTCTCCAGGGGATCTTGGAGGGATCGAACTCAGGTCTCTCTCGTTGCAGGAGGATTCTTTACCAGCTGAGCCACAAGGGAAGCCCAAGTTCTCTGACAAGGGATTGTTTTTTGTAACCACTGGACTGCTAGGGAATTCCCTGAAGGACATTAACTAGATTTATTGAGATCATTTTGCAATATATACAAATTTCAAATCATCATGTCATATACCTGAGACAAATATATTATATGTCAGTAATATCTCAGTAATAACAAAAGTCATTCTACCCTAAGTGACTTGGGGCATATTATTAAATCTCTATGCCTCAGTTTTCTCATCTGTAAAATAGTGATATTATTATTTCTTTTCTTACCAGATTGCAGCAGGTTTTATAGTGGCCCCCAAAGGTTTTCTCAAGTTGTAACCCCCAGAACCTGCAAAGTGAAAGTGAAAGTTGCTCAGCTGTGTCTGACTCTGTGACCCCATGGACTATACAGTCCATAGAATTCTCTAGGCCAGAATACTGGAGTGGGTTGCCTTTCCCTTCTCCAGGGGATCTTCCGTACACAGGGATCAAACCCAGGTCTCCATATTGCAGGTAGATTCTTTACCAGATGAGCCACAACTGAAGCCCAGAACCTGCAAAGGTGATATTGGAAAAACAATCTTTTCACTTGTAATTGTGGATTCTGAGGTGAAATCATGTTGGATTTAGGGTGTGTTTGTTTGTTTGTGCTCAGTCGTGTCCAATTCTTTGTGACTCCATGGACTGTAGCCCGCCAGGTTCCTTCGGTCCATAGAATTCTCCAGGCAAGAATACTGGAGTGGGTTGCAATTTCCTACTCCAGGATAACAGTAGTATTATTGTGAGGATTAAAGGAGATAATAAACAATTAGAAATATGTCTAGTAAATGACCAATAAATATTAACTATTTGCTTAGCTGTGAATCATTTGCACACTTAATCCTGAATACTTCTGCTCAAAGGCAAATTCCCTTTTTGTGGAATTTTTTTCCCCAGACCTTCAGTTGACATGGAATTCCTCCCTCCAACAATTTCTATTGAGTTCATTGTTGGGATTTCACCATTAATATTCATTTTCCTCTTATGGTTTCATGCTACACATTCTTCCTGACCTCTACTTATCACCATATGCTGAGTGGTTCCCATATTTGAAGCTCAGTATAAATTTGTTTTGTACATGCTCCAGACTCCTATGGCTTTTCAGACATTACCACTTGGATGTTCCATAATATTCCATCCCCTAAACTGTATTCCCTATCACAGAGAATGGCACCATAATTCACGCACAGCCTCCTAATTCTGAATGTAATCCTTGACTCCTCCCTTTCACACCCATCAAACAGTCTACCAATTGTATCTTCAATCTACCCACTTCCCTCCATCATTTTTGCCATTGTCTTCTCTCAACTTCCCCTGGTGGCTCAGAGGTTAAAGCGTCTGCCTCCAATGCGGGAGACCTGGGTTCGATCCCTGGGTTGGGAAGATCCTCTGGAGAAGGAAATGGCAACCCACTCCAGTACTCTTGCCTGGAAAATTCCATGGACTTAGGAGCCTGCTGGGCTTCAGTCCATGGGGTTGCAAAGAGTTGGACACGACTGAGCGACTTCACCTTCACCTTCACCTTCTCTCAACTACTGCAGTAGCTTCTCATCTCCTATCTTCACACTGTAGCTTTAATAATATTTCTAAAATGTAAAACTGTCATGCTATCCCTCTACTTAAAACTCTTCAATGACTCCCTATCATCCTCAGGATAAAATACAAACTCTAACAAAACTTGTAAGTTCTGTCAAGATCTGGCTGGCGCTTGGTCTTCCAGCTTCTCTCTGTCATTTTTTTTTGACCTTGCCTGGATCTTAGTTCCTTACTAGGATTGAACCTGCACCCTTGGCAGTGAAAGTGCTGATTCCTAACCACTGGAGAACCAGGGAATTCCCCAGACTCATCTCTTGCCCTCCTCTTCTTTTTATCCCGAGGTCCAGACTTATTGATGAGTCCATTTTGCTCTCTTAATCTCAGGGCCATGGTGCTTGCTTCCCCCTTTACCAGTTTTTCCTCCTTGTCCCAGCCTTTGCCCTGCCTCATTTTGCCTAACTCCTTCTGATCCTTCTCAGTTAGAGTATGGTGTCCTCTCAGAAAACTTCTCTTGCCTCCCACACTTGGGTTAAGGGCGCCTCCTCCTTGTTCTACAGAACCCATTTCTGTCATCCCACTGATTCATACTACATTGTAATTATCTGTTTGCTTACCTATAGCACTCACAAGAGGGACATACAGTTAAACCTTAATAAAGACAAGGTTGTGTAATCAGTATCTGTTGTGTTATCAGTACCTCTACCAGGCACTTGTTCAGAATCTTCTGGGAACATTTTTTTCCTGATAACTAATTCTCTTACAGACTCTGCAGGACTTGATAGGTCTTTACAGGACTTAGATAGAAGGTGAGTGCATGGCCCAAATGGGAGCAATCATGGTATAAAAATTGTGATGGAAAAAACCAGATTGTGATGGGATAATGATAAAGCCGGATAGATGTTGGATTCAGATCTAGGCTCTTCAGCTTAACAGCAAATGAACATCTTTGTGGTTTTATCTTTTCCATCTGTAAATGTGTATAATCATACCAGCTTTATGCATCTTGAAGAATGACAATGAATTATTGTAAATCTAATCGATGTTGGTTACAGGTGTAGTTTCATCGCTGGAACAATTTAGCACACCTGGTATGCAGCTGTTGCTCTGAATGCTTTTTTCTTTGTACTTGTTAATAAAGCCCATCAGAAGCACCTTGCTTTTAGTTGTTAGTGCCAACAATATCCCTTCACTATCCTGGCTCAGATGGTAAAGAATCTGTCTACAATGCAGGAGACCCGGGTTCGATCCCTGGGTTGGGCAGATCCCCTGGATAAGGAAATGGCAATCCACTCCAGGACTATTGCCTGGAAAATCCCATGGACAGAGGAGCCTGGTAGGCTACAGTCCATGGAGTCACAAAGAGTCGGACACGACTGAGTGACTTCACTTCAATCCTACCTAAGGGATGTGTAAACTCTTCAGCCCTACGTCATACTTTCGTTCCAAGGAATCTTGATTGCCTTTGGTTCTGAATCATCCCAGTTCATCAAGTGGATGACATCGTGCAGATGCTATCGTGCTTCCTGGCAAGCAGGAAGTAGCAATGACCATAGATATACTGGAAACACAGATTTATGGACAGGGTGGGAAGTTAAACCCCACAAAAATGTATGGACTTGGCATCTTGGTAAAATTTCTATAGGTCTAGTGATCTGGGGCACAGGGAGTTATCTTTTCCAAAATAAAGAAAAAGTTGCTGCCTCTGGTCCCTCCCACCACTAAGAAAGAGGTACAATATCGCTTGGGTCTCTTTAGGTTTTGGAGGCAACATGTAATTCATTTCAACATGCAAGTCTCACTAATTTACTGAGAAACTAAAAAAGTTGCCAGTTTTGAGGGGGGGACCCCAACCAAGAGAAGGCTCTGTCTCAGATCCAGGCTCCCATGCCAACGACTCTACCACCTGGGCTGTGTAACACAGCAACCAGTGGTTCTTAAAGTGCCTGTGGCAGGAAGGGACACTTCAGCAGTCTCCAGCTGGTGAATCATAGCCCAGACTGTTAAGATTCTGAAGCAAAGCTTACCATTTTCTGAAGACAACTATTCTCTGGAGAAATAGTTCTAGGTTGTAAATGGGCCTTAGTAAACACTGAATACTTGATGATGTCATCAGATTTCCAAGCAACCTAAGTTGGTCACCATGAACTGAATGTTGTCTGACCTTCCAGGCCATAAAATTGAACATTTATAGCAGCATCCCACTATTAAATTTAAGTTTATGTATAAGATCAGGCGCAAGTGAGTTCTGAAGGCACAAGTAAGCTATATAAGAAAATGGCACAAATGCCCATGGCCCATGCTCCTCTCACATTGCCATTTCCTTGCCAACTTGAATCTGTGGCTTCTTGAAGTGTTTCCTATGACAAATGAAAAATTCCAAGCCTGGTTTAAAGATGGGTCTGTACAACATGCTGGTGCTATTCAAAAGTGGATAGTTGTCACGCTGCGGGTCTCCCATGATGGATGGCTTTAAAATATAGGAGTGAAGGAAAATTCTCCCAGTGGACAAAAGTAAGGATTTATATTGACTCCAGAGCTGATGGTTTGGTTGGATGGTCAAAATTTAGAAGGATCATGATTGAAAAATTGGTGACAAGGTCTGAGAATGAGGTCTATGGACAGAACTCATTGAATATGAACATAGTGTTAAGATATTCTGTCCATGTGAAAACTTCCTAAACAGAAATCTTATCATAAGAGGATCTTAATAAGCAGGTGAATGAAATGACATGTCTGTGGACATCGGTTAGCATCTTTCCTTAGCTAGTCCTCTTAGTCCAGTGAAACCAAACAAAGTTGTCCATGGAGGTTATTCACGGACTGAGCAACATGGATTTCCAGTCACCACTGTTGAGACCAACACTGAGCATTCATTCTGGCACCATTCCCTGGGAGCACCAGTCACATGTGGTAGAAGGGTGATTACAAAAAATCACTTCCATCAGAGAAGGGACTGAACTTGGTTCTCAGTGAAATAGACACTCACTCTGGCTACAGATTTACCTTCCCTTTCCACAGTTGTTCTACCAAAACCACTATCCAGGGACTTACAGATTGTGTTATTCACATGGTATTTCACAAAATAACCACGATAGTGTGATCACTCACCTAGACTCAGACATCCTGGAATGCAAAGTCAAGTGGACCTTAGGAAGCAAGCATCAACTACAGACAAAGCTAGTGGAGGTGATGGAATCCCAGCTGAGCTATTTTGAATCCTGAAAGATAATGCCATGAAAGTGCTGCACTCAATATGCCAGCAAATTTGGAAAACTCAGCAGTGGCCACAGGACTGGAAAAGGTCAGTTTTCATTCCAATCCCAAGAAAGGCAATGCCAAAGAATGCTCAAACTACCGCACAATTGCACTCATCTCACATACTAGCAAAGTAATGCTCAAAATTCTCCAAGCCAGGTTTCAACAATATGTGAACCATGAACTTCCAGATGTTCAAGCTGGTTTTAGAAAAGGCAGAGGAACCAGAGATCAAATTGCCAACATCTGCTGGATCATTGAAAAAGCAAGAGAGTTCCAGAAAAAACATCTATTTCTGCTTTATTGACTATGCTAAAGCCTTTGACTATGTGGATCACAACAAACTGGAAAAATCTTAGAGAGGTGGGAATACCAGACCACCTGACCTGCCGCCTGAGAAATCTGTATGCAGGTCAAGAAGGAACAGTTAGAATAGGACATGGAACAACAGATTGGTTCCAAATAGGAAAAGGAGTACGTCAAGGCTATGTTATTGTCACCCTGCTTATTTAATTTATATGCAGAGTACATCATGCGAAATGCTGGGCTGGATGAAGCACAAACTGGAATCAAGATTGCCAGGAGAAATATCAATGACCTCAGATATGCAGATGACACGACTCTTATGGCAGAAAGCGAAGAAGAACTAAAGAGCTTCTTGATGAAAGTGAAAGAGGAGAGTGAAAAAGTTGGCTTAAACCTCAACATTCAGAAAATGAAGATCATGGCATCTGGTCCCATCATTTCATGGCAAATAGATGGGGAAACAGTGGAAACAGTGACATACTTTATTTTGGGGGGCTCCAAAATCACTGCAGATGGTGACTTCAGCCCAATGAAATTAAAAGAGCTTACTCCTTGGAAGAAAAGCTATGACCAACTAGATAGCATATTCAAAAGCAGAGACATTACTTAGTCAACAAAGATCTGTCTAGTCAAAGCTATGGTTTTTCCATTAGTCATGTATGCATGTAAGAGTTGGACTGTAAAGAAAGCTGAGTGCCAAAGAATTGATGCTTTTGAACTGTGGTGTTGGAGAAGACTCTTGAGCATCCGTTGAGCTGCAAGGAGATCCAACCAGTCCATCCTAAAGGAAATTAGTCCTGAATATTCATTAGAAGGACTGATGCTTAACCTGAAATTCCAGTACTTTGACCACCTGATGAGAAGAACTGACTCATTGGAAAAGACTCTGATGCTGGGAAAGATTGAAGGCAGGAGGAGAAGGAGATGACAGAGGATGAGATGGTTGGATGGCATCACTGACTCAATGGACATAAATTTGAGCAAGCCCTGGGAGTTGGCCATGGACAGGAAGGTCTGGCGTGCTATAGTCCAAAGGGTCTCAAAGAGTCCGACATGACCAAGTGACTGAACTGAACTGATTTCACAAAGCTTTGCTTCTGAGCAGAGAACTCACTGCAAATGAAGTGTGCCAATGGGCTCATGCTAATTCTGGAATGGAATTCTCTAGTCTCGAAACATTGCCCATCACCTTGAAGCAGCTGCCCTGATAAAATCGTGTTATGCCCTTTTGAAGGCTTCATTACAGTGCCATCTGAGTGAAAACAGTTTGGAGAGCTGGGGCAATGTTCTTCAGGGTGTATATATGCTCTAGGTTAATGTTCAGCTTATGTTGCTATATCTGCTATAGCCAGTTTTTATGGCTCCAGGAATCAAGCTGTGGAGGTGGGACAAGGTTTTCTTACTATCATATTTAGTAGTCCACTAGTAAAAAAATTTTTTAGTCTTTATTTTATATTGGAGTATAGCCGATTAACAATGCTATGATAGTTTCAAGTGGGCAGCGAAGGGACTCAGCCATACATATACAAGTATCCATCCTCCACTAGTGAAACTTTTGCTTTCTGTTCCATCATTTTAGGCTCTGCTGGTCTAGAAATCTTATTTCTTAAGGGAGACTGTTTCCTTCAGGTAACACCTCAATGGTACCATTAAAGTGGTAGTGAAGACTGTCATGTGACCACTTTGGGCTCCTCATGCCAATGAATCAACAGGAATAGAGGGGTTACTAAACTGGTTGGGGAATATTTGATCCTGACTATTAAGGGGAAATGGGATTTTCCTAGAGACTAGACTTGAAGAGGCCTGTGTGACCCTGGTGGCTTGGAGCTTAACAGAATTCTTGGGGCTTCCCTGGTGGCTCAGATGGTAAAGAATCTGCCTTCAGTGCAGGAGACCCAAGTTTCATCCCTGGGTCGGGAAGATCCCCTGGAGAAAGGAATGGCCACCCACTCCAGTTTTCTTGCCTGGAGAATCCCACGGACAGAGGAGCCTGGTGGGCTGCAGTCCATGGTGTTGCAAAGAGTCAGACATGACTGAGCAACCAAGCACACAGCAAACTGGCTGGGGAATATTTGATCCTGACCATTAAGGGGAAATTGGATTTTCCTAGAGACTAGACTTGAAGAGGAGAAGGCAATGGCAATCAACTCCAGTACTCTTGCCTGGAAAATCTCCTGGACCGAGGAGCCTGGTAGACTGCACTCCATGGGGTCACTAGGAGTCAGACACGACTGAGCGACTTCAGTTTCAATTTTCACTTTCCACTTTCATGCATTGGAGAAGGAAATGGCGACCCGCTCCAGTGTTCTTGCCTGGAGAATCCCAGGGACAGGGGAACCTGGTGGGCTGTTGTCCATGGGGTCGCACAGAGTCGGACACGACTGAGGCAACTTAGCAGCAGCAGCAGCAGACTTGAAGAGGCCTGTGTGACCCATATATCAAGGCCAAGTATGCTGGTTTACACCTGTATTTTATTAGGGCTCATTAATTGCAAAGAATAGAGTCCCAAATCCAAGCAGCTCGATAAAAACAAGGAATTTACTTAGAGAATCATCTCCTGGAACTCAAAGGCAAGACCTCAGTTAACCTCAAGAATAAAGTAGGATCAGGCTCTCAAATGCTGGGTCCCCATGTTTCCTTTCAGCTTTTCTCTGCACATTGATTTCATTCTATGTTTTTGTTGCAGATTGGTCCTCTCTGCTCCTCAGTTCATGTGGCTCAAGATATGGCATCTAGTTCTGGAGAAGACAATGGCACCCCACTCCAGTACTCTTGCCTGGAGAATCCCATGGACAGAGGAGCCTGGTGGGCTGCAGTCCATGGGGTCGCTAAGAGTCGGACACAACTAAGCGACTTCACTTTCACTTTTCACTTTCATGCATTGGAGAAGGAAATGGCAACCCACTCCAGTGTTCTTGCCTGGAGAATCCCAGGGACAGGAGAGCCCGGTGGGCTGCTGTCTATAGGGTCGCACAGAGTTGGACACGACTGAAGCGACTTAGTAGCAGCAGCGGTAGCAATAGCTTCAGCTCCCTGGAGGGAGACGACTGATACTTCTTTCTTGTTCTGGTTGCAAACTTCCCGGGGAAGAATTCTGATTAGTCCAGCTTAGTTCAGTGTTTGAGAGAGGGGTCATATTGTACTAGTCCAAAGGCTTCCATGAAACCTCAGGGGGAGAGTTGGTTGGCCAGAAGGTTAGGAATGGATGGAGAGGTGATTGTGGGAAAGTCTGTTCCCAGGATTCCCTGGGAATCCCTGTTCCCAGGATGCTGGACTGAAAAGTTATGAGGGTCTATTACTAAGTAGTCCATTTTTTCCCCTAATAATAAATTTAAAAACTAAATGAATGAATAAATAAACAATAACTAATATATTTGAAGCTTACTATGTGCTGGATTCTGGAGGTGGGCATGATAACCCACTCCAGTATTCTTGCCTGGAGAATCCCTTTGGACAGAGAAGCCTGGAGGGCTACAGTCCATGGAGTCGCAGAGAGTTGGACACAACTGAGTGACTAAGCACAGCACAGCATGTGCTAGATACTGTGAGTGTGTGTGTGTGTGTGTGTGTGTGTATCGTAAGTATATAAGGTAAGTTTAATTTGTATTCCATTTTACAGATGAGGATAAAAAGGCTTAAAGAGAATTAACTAATCCAAGTAGGTAGATGAACTGGAACTTGAACCCCAAACTTAGTTATTTCCAAGGGCTGTTCTTATACCATGACACCTTTATCTTGTTCTTCAGGTTCTAGGCACCCCATCTCGCCACAGACCTCAGGGTGCTGGCTGGCCATCTGTGACCCTACATAGGTTCTGTGAGCTACTTATTCTGGGATTTTGTCTGTGGGCTCCATGCATCTGACTCTGTAGGATCAACTGACCCTGAACCTTAGTTTTCTTATATGTAAAAATGGGGTTACTATAGGATTATGGAAACTCTTTGAGGGCAGATATTTTTATCTATCATGTTTACTGCTAATCCCCTGGACTCAAAACAGTGCTGGACACAATAACGATTTATTAAATGAATGAATGAATGAATGAGATGATGTGAAACTCATAAAGGTCCTCTTTGAGGAATATGATATTCTTGCCTTTTGGCTAACTATTAGGATTTTGTGTGTGGGGTTAGGCAAGTGACAGGGAGGGAGGTGGAGAGGACTTTAAAGAAGCTGTGTATATGGGGAGGGAGAGACAGGGAGAGAGAAGAGAAAAAGAACCCTGATACAGGAAAATTACAGAGACTGAGGAGGAGAGGAGGGAGAAGACAAATGGAGCTGCTGGGTTAAGATTTACTAGTGGTCTGCCAGACATGTAAGGGGAGGGTGGGATGAACTGGGAGAGTAGCATCGGCATCTATACACTGCCATGTGTTAAGTAGACCACTAGCGGGAACCTGCTGTGTAACACAGGGAGCTCAGCTCGGTGCTCTGTGATGACATGGAGAGGGGGAACTGGGGATGGGGAGGCTCAAGAGGGAGGGGATATAGGTATACATATAGCTGATACACTTTGCTGTACAGCAGAAACTAACCCAACGTTGTAAAGCAATTATACTCTAATAATTAAATAAATAAGATGGCATACCAAAAAAAGAAAAAGATTTACTAGTGGTCCACAATGTAAATATCCCATGGAATCTATGGTGAACTGTGTATCACTCACCCTTGCTGTAGAGGTGGATTTGTCAAGTACTGGCCTTGAGGTGGGTCCGTGGTGATGTTCGGAGCTGAGCACACACGGTTACGACTGAATGAGATGAGGTAATTGAACTCCCTAGCCCAGCACCTGGTCCGTGAAAGTCAATCAGTATAAGTCTATTTCCCTATTGACCTCAGCTGACCTGCCATATCTCCCTGAACACAGCACAGGGCTTGGCATGCAGAGACTGTTCAGAATGTCTGCCTCCCTGCCAAGCGGGTTTTCCAAGGGCTCTGCTTGAGAGCATGACCAAGCTCTGAGATATGAAGACTTTTGAGCCACTTCACTCTATGCAGATTTCTCACATGCCCACTCCCAAAAGAAAACACTCTTTAGCCTGGTTGGGAGACTCTTGGGTAAGCAATGATGTCATTTGTTTTCACAAAAACTATCAGAGGCTTTTGAGTTAAGCGTTTGCTCAGCTGGCCTTTGCCAAAAACGATCGTTGCTTTGTGTCATTGCCTGTTGACAATGGTCATGGTCACGCATTGTACCTCAAAGGCCAGACCATTGCAGGGTAAAATGCTTATGAGGGAGCTGAGCTGCCCAGAGGACTGGAGGGATCTCATCAGGTGCCCAGCCAGATGTGGTCCCAGGGACTCTACTCCAGGTACAACAGAGTTAGTAGACAAAAGGAAATGGCAACCAGTGCAGGCCCCTGCTGTCCCCTTGGGCACAAGTGTTCTCAGAGTTGCCGTAGATATTTTAATCAGGATGTCCCTTTCATTTGACTCAGCGGGATGCAGATTCTATATTTACTTGTTTGCCCCTGCTAACAGGCTGTGGTCTCCTAAGAGGGCAGGATCTCTTGTCTTATTCATTGTCGTGCCTGTGGCTTAGCACAAAGCCAGGCAAAAAGGACTCGTTTGGTGAAAGTTTATGGGATGGAAGAATGAACAAAGTGTCCTCCTTTCAGCCTCTGTTTTCAGGCTCTTCCTTACTCCCTTTCATGGCTTGGGTCCCTGCTCCCTGCAGGTGTCTCCTAAGAGCTCATGTCCCTCTGTTTCCTTCTCATCCTGGAAACGGAAGTTCATTTTGAAGGCTGCTCTATTGTTTGTTCTGCTCGTCATCCCAAGCTGAATGAGACCCATTTGTTGCGTGTTTGGCCGCTCTTCACACAGCGTGTTTTTGTGATACGTAACATTTCCTTTCAGACCAAGAGTGGCCTGGGGTAGTGGCAAGCCCTAGTGTACCTAGGGCTGTTAGTATCCTAAATTTCAGCTCTCCTATTTTCTAAGGCTGTAATTCAGGCACAGTATTGAATTTCACGAATCCTCAGGGTCCTCTGTCCCTAACATTGGTGTAATAAGGTGAAATCAACTGAGACTGGACCCAAAGATTTTTGGATTTTTTGGATAAACTTGAGATTGAAAAAGAACTGTGATTTAAGATTCTTGTCTCCTAAAGTTTCCTGAAGAGGAAATACCTAGGAAATTCCTCTTAGGCATCTTAAGCAAACGTAGAGCAAAGATCTGATTCTAGAACGGGGAGGGTCTGATATTCTGTAGCTCCAATAACCTAAAATGGTTAGTAAAATTGTGTCAGACATTTCTATTGTATTTGAGTTAATCTCTCCAAGTGTTTCTTTTGGAGCAGTTTTTTTCCTCAGTATGTGTTTAGACTGCCATCTGCTTGTTTATTATTGCTTTCAGGAAATGGATGAGCCATTACCAACTAGTCAATCGTAGAAACTCAGTTGCTCAGACACTGAAGATGCCTGGAAGGCTGCATCAGCCTGGTCATAAACTCTTTTCAGGGGAGAGAATATGAAAAAGGGCTTAACTGGGTTTTATGGGGCTCAAGATTGTCTGGCTTGTGGTCAGAATGCTTTTTCTAATATCATTTAAAAGTTGGAGTTTTCCCTGAAATGGACACTTCAATTTTCTGGCCTCCTGGAATAAGATCCTAAAGCAGGAAATAAAGACAAAGGTGATGGGCCTTGGACTGAAGTATGGGGAAATAACCACCTCTTTATCTGGATCACAAGGATTTGGGGAATGAAGAGTATTCCTGCTGTGGGACAGGCTGCCCCTTGCCCCATGGCAGCAGTAGAGATGAGTACAGAAGTCCAGCGCAGGGCCTGAGAAATTAGAGTGAAAGTACTGGGTTTTACATTTCTCTCTGCTGAATTCTCTCTCCTCTCTCAGGCTGTGTCATCACAATGAGAAAATAGGGGAAGGGTCCTGGTGACTCAGACGGTAAAGCGTCTGTCTACAATGCGGGAGACGTGGATTCCACCCCTGTGTCGGGAAGATCCGCTGGAGAAGGAAATGGCAATCCACTCCAGTACTATTGCCTGGAAAATCCCATGGACAGAGGAACCTGGTAGGCTACAGTCCATGGGGTCGCAAAGAGTCAGACACAACTGAGCGACTTCACATTCCTTTCCTTTTCTGTATAGTTCATGCTGGGGCAGTGCAGTGAGTGGGCTCAGGAAAGTTGTACCTTGAGGGAGGCAGGTGTTCAGATCTAGCATCCTCCATGTGGGGCCAGGCAGTTGGCCGTGGTGGAAAGTACAGGAGAAATAGGTAGGCCATGTAGGCATTCTTAGGGGAAGCTGGTAAAGGCCTGGATTTCTTTCCTTTTGTTTTTAAATTTTTTATTGGCGTATAGTTGATTTTGGGCTTCCCAGGTGGCTCAGTGGTAAAGAATCTGCCTGCCAATACAAGAGACGCAGGTTTGATATCTGGGTTGGGAAGATCCCATGGAGAAGGAAACGGAAACTCACTCCAGTATTCTTGTCTGGAAAATCCCATGAACAGAGGAACCTGGCAGGCTACAGTCCATGGGGGCTGCAAGCGACTTGCACACAATTTAGTGACTAAACAACAGTAGTTGATTTACAATGTTGTGTTACAGGTGCACAGCGAAGTGGATTAGTTATACACTCACATGCATCCACTCTTGTTTTTTTAGATTCTTTCCCCACACAGGCCATTGCAGAGTATTGAGTTCCCTGAAAGCTTGGGTTTCCAGAGGACAAGTGGTGAAGGTGAGGTGAAGTCGCTCAGTCGTGTCCGACACTTTGCGACCCCGTGGACTGTAATGTACTCTGTCCATGGGATTCTCCAGGCAAGAATACTGGAGTGGATTGCCATTTCCTTCTCCAGGGGATCTTCCCGACCCAGGGATCGAACCTGGGTCTCCCGCATTGGAGGCAGATACTTTAACCTCTGAGCCACCAGGGAAGCCCTGAGGACAAGTGGGATGGGGCTTAAGCTGTAATGACTGGGGCATTAAGTAGAAGCATGAGTTTACAAACTGAAAGTTGAACATTTTTGAATGACATCAGGATACTAAAATCTACCTCATCCAGTGGTAAAGGATTTGCCCTTACAGTCAGGTTTTACTATCTGCAGCTATTATCATTACTAGTGTAAGTTGAGTTGATCAACTTCTTTTTTAGTTTCTTTTTTTAAAGTTTTTTTTTAAGTCTTTATTTAATTTGTTAATTTGTTGCTTCTGTTTTATGTTTTTGGTTTTTTGGCCCCAAGGCGTGTGGAATCTTAGTTCCCTGACAAAGGATTGAATCTGTACCCCCTGCATTGGTGGCAAAATCTTAACCCCTGGACTGCCAGGGAAGCCCCTTGCTGATCAGCTTCTGAGATGCCTTCTTGCTTAGCAGTTGTTAGAATCCATGGGGTGCTGGAAGCACCCGTGAAGTTAGCCTGGCTTGAGTGTTCGTTGGTTCTCCTTCCTGCATCCTTGTCCCTCACTGTCCTGATTCTGCTCAGCTGGCATGGAGTATGGGGCAATGCTGGAATATTTCAGAACGTGTAGCCAGGGCAATGTTGTAATTCACTAGGAGTCACTCTTTAGGGGAGAGAAGCTTGTACTTGAGATAGTTGTTCACATTCTTGGAAATTATGATTCTGAGGTTCTCTCTGGTTGCAGGAGGGCCAGTTCCCATTCATCTTGTGACGTGCTGAGATGTTTAAGCATTTCTTAAAAACAGAGGAGACATTTCAGGACGAGCACAAACAAAACCTCAATTTTAAGATGGCAACAAAAGAAGTAGTCTTACATAAAATTTACATGTTGAGCACATCAAGTCCTGCTACTGGACAAGGCCAAAGAGCCATGTGGCAAGTTTGCTATCCAAAGATGGCCACAGTACCATCTCTCCTCCCACATGCTGTCCCCACGATGATAGTTTGACATTCCTTCTTTTGAGAAATGGGATCTATCTTCCATCTTCTTGAAACTTGACAGGCTTGTGACTTTGGGGAGAAGTAGTGCTATGTGACTGAGCCCAGGTCATAAAAAGTAATATAATTTCTGCCTGCTTTTTGTGGGATGCTCACTCCTGGAACCTATATTAGATACCTATTACTATGTAACAAAGCACCCCTAAACTTAAAACAACATACATTTATTATCTCAGTTTCTTTAAGTAAGGGATTTGACCATGGCTTGGCTTGTTCCTCTGTTGCAGGATGTTTCCCAAGGCTACAGTCAAGTTTCCGACCAGCGCTGGGGTCTCATCTGAAGTTGCAAATGGGGAAGGATCCACCTCCAAGGTCATTTAGATGGTCATTGGTAGGATTCAATTCTTTGAGGATTATTGTATTGAAGTCTTTAATTCCTCACTGGCTATGGGCCAGGGTAACTCTCAGTTCCTTGCCATCTGGGCCTCTTCAACATGGCAGCTTTCTTTATCAAAGCCAGAAAGACAGAGAATCTTATAGTAAAGCAGAAGTCATGATCTTTTGTAACCTAATCATGGATGGAATATTCCATCAATGTACCATATTTTGTTGGTTAGGAGCAAGTTACTCAAGGGGACAAGATTACACAAGGCTGTGAATACCAGGAGTTAGGGCTCATGGTGGGCTACCTTAAATCCTTTTACCGCAAAACCTAACCACCATGCTTGGAGAAATTCCAGCTTGAGAGGCCACATGTAGATGTTCTAGTGTTACAGATATGAGCGAAAGAGCCTTCAGACAATTCCAATACCTAGTTATTGAGTAACCCCTGAGCCTTTCAGACTTTCCAACTGAGGTTCCAGGCATTATGGAACAAATATAAACTGTCCTGTTATGTCCTTTCTGAACTCCTGACCCATATAATCCTTGAGAATAATAAACTGATTGTTGTTTTACACCACTAGGTAGTAACTAGAACAAACCACACATCTGAAGCTTTATTACTTACCTGGTCACCTGGTTTGATCATATGAAATACCGTTGCACATTTTTTTTGCAACTAGATCGGTATCACATTTCTACCCAAAGTTTGCAACCTGAGAATATTCTAAGTCCCTGCAGGATTGAAAAACCTTGAAAGATCCTATGAAAGTGTCATAGGCAATACTTACTTTTTGGCTCATCTAACAAAAATAGCACCCTACTTTCAGTGTCTTTCTTATATCAGCAGTTTGTAAATTATCTTCACAAGGGGCGCAAGACAAATCCAGTTTTCCCAGGCTCAGTTCTGGGATTCAACTGAGCTTTCTGATTCAGGCACACTCCTGAATCAGGCAGGATGTTCTACACTTTCTTATCAGTCCATTTTGAACAGGACAACCATAGCACTTGGTCAGGCGTTAACTATGTATCAGAATAGTTCTGCATACTTTTTATTTACATGTGTATATTGAGATGGAAAAAATTTTGGATTACTTTAACATCTGGCACTTGAATTCCTCTATGGGTGGGAAGTGACTTTGTTTGAAAAAGGAATTTGTAAATAAGCAGTGGGGGTGCAAGAATATGACCCAACCCATCCCCCTTGCTCCAGCCTCTCTGAGTGAGATAAGGAAAGGAATTTGTTTCTGAATTTTGAGAGATGGTTGGGAGAGGAAAGAGCAGAGGACAGAGAAGGGAGAAGGAAGACAGAGGAACCAGAGGAGTATGTGTGAGTGGGTTTAGTGAAGGAAGTTATGGTGTTGGGGCTACTAGAGAAAACCATCATTAGGGGCTGGCTAGAGGGGCTGAGGACAGCAGGAATGTGTGATGAGGTTTTCTAGATTCTCTGTTGTACAGTGAATGATGGGACTCCCTACCTGTGACCTCTCCTTAACGTTTTAAGCAAATATTAATCTTTTTTTTTAGTACTAGTCACACAGCTTTCAGGATCTTCGTTCCCCACCCAGGGATTGAACCTGGGCCATGACAAGGAAAGTGCTGAGCCCTAACCACTGGACCGCCTGAGAATTCCCAAGCAAATATTAATCTTATATATGGGGTATATTAATTTTTTTCCATGAAAGGGCTAAATTTCAAGCCTCGATTGATATGGTGCTAAAGAAAGGCTGTACTCAAAGAACATTACTCTGAGAAAGCAAGACATGAGACTCTACGTGTCCTGAGCATTCACAGAAATCCTAGAGAAAGCTGTGGACTTCCAAAGGCCCTGATGTGTATTTTGAGCACAGGTTGCCTAACCTTCCTGACGCAGGGAGGTCCCAGCTGATATGAGGGACTGTCTGAGCCTCTATGTGTCAGGCCCTATCTGGTTCCTGGCCCCTACATCCTTTCTCAGTTTTCTACCCTTACTTTTCCCTTGAACTATGTATATGAAACCCTGGCTTGCACTTACAAGCCTAGCCCTGCTCCAGATCTCTGGGACATCCTGGGGATTCAAGAGGCATTTAACTAGAGCCAATCTGATGGTCTAGGGCTACACATGGCGTCAGTTTAGCTGCTTGTGCTTTCCTGATTTTGCATCTCTATTTTGCTGCCTCTCTTCCCTCCCCACCCCCTACCTCCCCTCGAGGGCCCTCAGGACTTGTAGCTGGACGTTTGCTATGCAACCTATTTCTAAATTTCTTCTCTGGTCTTCCACTTACTCCTTTCACCTTGATCTTTGGGTCGAGATCTGATACAAAATTGCTCTTGACTTTTGCAAAGTTACTTTCACTCTCTGGCCCCTGGATTTCTCACCTGTTAAGACATGGTGGTTAGGAGATGATTCATAACTCAACAGGCTTGGACATGATTTGTAGAGGCTCCTCAGCACAGGAACTAGATGGGATGGGTTCCAGGAGTCTACTAGTCCTAAATGTGTGGTGAAGTCAAGCTAGGTGTGGGTCAGGGCTTATGACTACAGGGCTCCATCAAGTGTTTGGGTGCAGCCATGAGCGTAAAGTAGAGATATATGGAACGTTCAGGCCGTTGAACACAAACTCAACCAGTGGCTGGGAGTTGGGGAGCAGGGTCTAGCCCCTCTGTAAAGGAAATCTGGTTAGGTTAGATAGGGACTCAGAACCACAACCAGAGCTGAAGCTGTGAGGACTAGAGTTCAGGGCAAGACTCAGTTTTTAGGGGGGCAATGGAAAGACAGTCAGGGAAACTGAGGCTGAAAGTCAGTGGTATGAACTGAATCAATATAGCTGTCCGGTTGTGACTAGGAGACTTTGGGGGTTAGTTCTAGCTTACTGGTTTTTGGGGGATAAAAATAACAAGATTACTTTTATATCAGCAACTGTATCAGCTAACACAATTAAAATTCCTCGGGTCCAACCTTTTCTACTCGAGGCTGCTTTGGAATGGGACTAAACCTGTTTATGGGGGAAGATGGATTGCTGGTACCAGAACTGTCCTGGTAAAAGATTCTAAGTTTCCTTGAGCAGTATCAAACATTCAGGAGGGGTCAAGCGAGGACAAATCACAGTACCCTTCATGGGCGCAGAGAGTAAAGCCAGGGCACACCTGGATTAGGTGGCCCCTTTCTAACAAGTTTGTTAGATCAGTCATTGAGCAGAGCACTACCCATACTTGTGAGTTCACTCTTGTGTGGATGAGAGACCATAGTATCTGACGCAGAGTAAGCCTTCTATAAATGTTGGTTAAATCAATGAAAAATGAAAGTTGAATGAAATAAACAGGAAAGACTGACAGCTGGAAGAAAGGATAGAATAGCAGTGATCTTGGAAAACTGTTGTATTTCCTTCATGTGATCCTTACCATCAACAACTGAGTCTTAACCTTTTCCCTATAACAAGAAAAATAACTCTCAAAACATATTTTCAAATTATGGATTGCCAGAGTCAGGGAGATGTTCCTACCCTTGACCCAATAATCCCACTCTTGGGATTCTATCACAGGAAATAATTCAACAAAAACAAAAAGTTAAGTGCACAAAAGTATTTATGATAACATATCTGAAGCTGCAGAAAAATGTGAACAGACCATGTGTCCAATGAAAAGGGCCAGGCTGAATAAATTTTGGTACTTCCACTCAGTAAAATATACTGAAGGTATGAAAAAGATCAGTATAAAGATTATGTGCAAACATGAAAATCACATACTAAATTATTTAATAAAAAAGGAGTATACAAAATGCTACATGCTTTATCTGTGCAATTGTGTTGAGTGTTCTTTCTTGTCTCAGCCAATTTATTCTAAGTTTCTATTGCTATGGTTAAATTCTGAAAGGAATGTAGAAGTTACTTCAGAATATCTAATGTTCTCCATTCTTGCTCTGATTTAAAAATGATACATAGGGACTGTATCAGGCAATCCAAGCAATCCAGTGGTTAAGACTCTGCCTTCCAGTGTAGGGGGCATGGGTTCTATCCCTGGTCAGGGAACTAAGATCCCACATGTCATGTTATATGGTAAAAAAAAAAAAAATTAAAAATGATGCATATTGTATAAACTTTATTAACTGTGGGACTGCAGCAAATTTTCCAGAAGTCAGAATAATGCATATCATATTATAGACAGTGATAACATGGTTTGTTATAGTCTTCTCAGTGTTTTATATTATAAATAAATACATGTGTGTGTGTGTGTGTGTGTGTGTGTGTGTGTTAGTTGCTCAGTCATGGCTAACTCTTTTCGACTCCATGGACTCCTGACAGCCTCCTCTGTCCATAGGATTCTCCAAGAAAGAATACTGGAGTGGGTAGCCATTCCCTTCTCCAGAGGATCTTCCCAACTCAGATATCAAACCTGGATCTCCTGTGTAGCAGGCAGATTCTTTATGATTTGTGGTAAAGAAGCCCAAATAAATACATCAGTCAGTTCAGTCAATCAGTCGTGTCCGACTCTGTGACCCCATGAATCGCAGCACGCCAGGCCTCCCTGTCTATCACCAACTCCCGGAGTTCACTCAGACTCACGTCCATTGAGTCCGTGATGCCATCCAGCCATCTCATCCTCGGTCCTCCTCTTCTCCTCTGCCCCTAATCCTTCCCAGCATCAGAGTCTTTTCCAATGAGTCAACTCTTTGCATGAGGCAGCCAAAGTACTGGAGCTTCAGCTTTAGCATCATTCCTTCCAAAGAAATCCCAGGGTTGATCTCCTCCAGAATGGACTGGTTGGATCTCCTTGCAGTCCAAGAGACTCGCAAGAGTCTTCTCCAACACCACAGTTCAAAAGCATCAATTCTTCGAAGCTCAGCCTTCTTCACAGTCTAATTCTCACATCCATACATGACCACAGGAAAAACCATAGCCTTGACTAGACGGACCTTAGTCGGCAAAGTAATGTCTCTGCTTTTGAATATACTATCTAGGTTGGTCATAACTTTTCTTCCAAGGAGTAAGCGTCTTTTAATTTCATGGCTGCAGTCACCATCTGCAGTGATTTTGGAGCCCAAAAAAATAAAGTCTGACACTGTTTCCACTGTTTCCCCATCTATTTCCCATGAAGTGATGGGACCGGATGCCATGATCTTTGTTTTCTGAATGTTGAGGTTTAAGCCAACTTTTTCACTCTCCTCTTTCACTTTCAACAAGAGACTTTTTAGCTCCTCTTCACTTTCTGCCATAAGGGTGGTGTCATCTGCATATCTGAAGTTATTGATATTTCTCCCGGCAATCTTGATTCCAGCTTGTGTTTCTTCCGGTCCAGCGTTTCTCATAATGTACTCTGCATAGAAGTTAAATAAGCAGGGTGACAATATACAGCCTTGACGTATTCCTTTTCCTATTTGGAACCAGTCTGTTGTTCCATGTCCAGTTCTAACTGTTGCTTCCTGACCTGCATAAAGGTTTCTCAAGAGGCAGGTCAGGTAGTCTGATATTCCCACCTCTTTCAGAATTTTCCACAGTTTATTGTGATCCACACAGTCAAAGGCTTTGGCATAGTCAATAAAGCAGAAATAGATGTTTTTATGGAACTCTCTTGCTTTTTCAATGATCCAGCAGATGTTGGCAATTTGATCTCTGGTTCCTCTGCCTTTTCTGAAACCAGCTTGACATAAATACATAGTAGAATCTAAAAAAAAAAATAGAATACATACTGGAAATGTGAGAAGATGGCAGGAGCAGGATAGCATAGAATTTGAATCTTCTGGAAGTACTACATAAAAAACAGAGCAGCTAGTTAAAAAAATTAAAGATCTAGGGTTGATATTTATAACAAAAGTAGGTAACAAAATACAAACACCAACAATCATAATGTGTTTGGTATCTATGTAGGAGAAAGTGGAGGAAGATAACGGAATTGATGGACCTGAGAAATTATGAGACGACATTAGACGTGATGGAGGGTCAATCTGAGAGCAGGAACTAAACCTGGAAGGGGTTTGGCCACTCCAGTGAAGGATGAAAACAGAGGGCTTGAGGTAAGGCCTGAAGGAACTGGGACACTAACCTCTTTGAACATGAACTTTCTTTCTTTTTTTTTTTTTTTGAGTCAAGTTGACTTTTAAAAAAATGAAGGTGAAGGTGAAGTCGCTCAGTCATGTCCGACTCTTTGCGACCCCGTGGACTGTAACCTACTAGGCTTCTCCGTCCATGGGATTCTCCAGGCAAGANGCCCTCCAGCTGCGGCTAATGCGGGCTACTCTCCGCGGTGGCGTGTGGGCCTCTTATTGCTGTGGCCTCTCTTGTTGGAGCATAGGCTCCGGGACTCAGGGCCTCACTAGTTGCCGCTCATGGGCTCTGGAGCGTGGGCTCGGTAATTGTGCTGCCTGAGCTCAGCTGCTTCATGACACGTAGGATCCTTCCAGGCCAGGAATCAAACTCCCGCCCCCTTTGTTGGCAGGTGGATTCTTATCTACTGCACCACCAGGGAAGTCCCTGAACATGCACTTTTGAAACTGAGCAGTCCTGATGTCATTGAAAAGTAGGGGCCTATATTAAGGGAAACGTCTAGGAGTATAGTAAACACTGATAAGATACAGTTAAAAAACAAAGCAAACAACTAAAGTAAGAGAAGGCTGAGAAAAAGTGGGGAAAAACAAAAGAACCAGTAAAGAAAGAAAGCAAACTGTTAAAAAAAAAAAACTTTTAATTTTAGAAGGCAGAGTGCCACTTTTTGATATTACATGGACACAGCAGAAGAGAGTGCTCTGTGAAGTTAGAAAAGCTATTGAACAAAATTCAAGGAAACCATCCTCCCATCAGTATAATCACCAGAAATGTGTCAAAATCAAATTTTCTATGCTGAAAAGGATTATGCAGCATTTTAGTATATTCAAGAGATAATGAAAGCTTGCCAGAGAGGCATGCTCAAAAAGGAGACAAAAACATGACATCCTGTTTCAAAACAAGAGATTAAAGACCAACATAAATCAGAACTTGAAAAATTTAGAAATTATGTGACAGAACTGGGCTTCCCTGGTGGCTCAGCTGGTAAAGAATCTGCCTGCAATGTGGGAGACCTGGGTTCAATCCCTGGATTGGGAAGATCCCCTGGAGAAGGGAAAGTCTATCTACTCCAGTATTCTGGCCTGGAGGATTCCATGAACTGTACAGTCCATAGGGTTGCAAAGATAGAACACAACTGAGCAACTTTCACTTTCACACTTTCATGACAGAACTAAAGAATTAGAAATAACAGACAAAATCATTTTAGAAATGAAGATGCAATTAGAAGAAGCAGTAGAAACTATCCAAACTATAATACAGAAGAGAGAGGGAAAAGGCTGAAAAAGATGATCAGAGCCTCTGTAGCCTATAGGACAATAACAGGTGGTATAATATATGTATTATAATTGGAGTCCTAAATTGGGGATGGGGTGGGTCAAAGGAATAATGGCAGAAAAAGTTTTCATATTTAATAAAAACCACAGACCGAAGAAGTACAACAAACCCCAGGCAGGAAAACTAAAAAGCAAATCACACCAAAGCATAACATAGTCAAACTGCTGAAAGCTAATGACAAAAACAAAAAGCAAACTTAAACTTAGAGAAATTCAGACATATACAGGGAAACAAAGATAAGAATGACTATAAAAAATATCCCTTGTCTTCCAGCAACATTTTTGAAGTACTGAAAGAAAACTCTGTCAACTTAGAATTCTTTATCCAGAAAAAAATCCATTAAAAATGAAAATAAAAATAAATACTTTCTCATATAAATAAAAGCTGAGAGAATCTGTGATTATCACCAACTGCAAAAATGTTAAAGGAAGTTCTTAATGCTAGAGAATATGACACCATCTGGAAACTTGCAGCTACATGAATGAAAGCAAAGTGGAAGAAACGGTAAACATGTGAGTATTTATAAAAGAATTTCCTCTCATTTAAAAATTTTATTACAAGATAAGTCACAATTTAAAAATAATAACAAAATGGGACTTCCTTGTCGGTCCAGTGGTTAAGGCTCTGTGCTTCCACTGTGGGGCCTCAGGTTCGATCCCTGGTTGGGGAACAAATATCCCAAATGCCACACAATGTGGCCAAAAAACAAATAAAAATGAAAACAATGACAGTGTTTCATGGTGCTTATAACGTATGTAGAAGTAAAATGTATGACCACAGTAGCACAAAGAATGCAATGGGGAGATAGAAGCAAATTGTTATAAAGGTCTGTAAACCACATAAAGTGGTATATGATTTAAAGCTGGACTATGATAGGATAAATATGTATATATAAAAAGGAGGCAATCACTAAAAACAAAAGTCAAATGAAGATACCTCCAAGGAAGTGATGTTGAAAATAATAGTAGTTTAAAAATATACTTTATATCTGGCAGAACAAAGGATTTCCAATACTCTTCTTATAAACATTTCCCCAGCTCTTGTAAAACTAAATGTTATTTATTACACATAATATATTTACTTATCTTAAAAATCAAATCATAGCAAAAGGTGTACAGATGCAATAAATGTATTTACCCATGTTTAAATATGCATCCATATTTTATACATAAACTAGTGAATATGTAAGTATAATTTTTTCTATTTAAAAAATATGTGTATGAATGATAGCAAATTACCAGTCTTATGTACTTTGGTTTTTCACTTAACATTTTACCTTGGAGTTCATTCCATTTCAGTATGTTGAAAGTTTCTTCATCCTTTCTTAAGCTGCACAGTGTGCCATAGAAGAGACAGCACAACTGTTCATTGAGCAATTTCTTATTGATACATATTTTTTCCATTTTCTTAGATAATAACAATAAATAAAAATAATATTGTGCATATGCTTTTTTACATAGATACAAGGATAGCCAACAGATAAATTTCTAGAAGAGGAATTTTTGGATTAAAAGGTGTTACGTACTTATAATTTTTAATTATTGCCAAATTACTCTCCACGGAGGCTGTATCAAGATACAATACAATGAAAAATGTATGAGAGTGTCCATTTGCTCACATCCTTATTAATGATATGTTTTCAAATTTTTTGATAGTTACCATTCTGCTGCTGCTTCTGTGCTGTGCTCAGTCATATCTGACTCTTTGCGACCCCATGGACACTAGGTTCATATATATAGCACACTAGGTTTCTCTATCCATGGAATTTTCCAGGCAAGAATACTGGAGTGAGTTGCTATTTCCTACTCCAGGGGATCTTCCCGACCCAGGAGTCGAACCCATGTCTCCTGCATTGGCAGGCAAATTCTCTACTCCTGTGCTACATGGGAAGTACAAGTAAGGTAGAGCATTGATAAATAATGACAATTTTGCCTTAAAGCCACTTGTTTCTCTGTTATGTCTTCCTTTATTGTATTGACCTTAACTTCAAGAACAATATTAAAAAATAATGATGAGACTGAGCATCCTTTTCTGAGTACTGATTTCAATGAAATAGTCTATAGTATTTTAAGTATGATATTGCTACTCTTGATTGTGTTAAGAGATTATCTTACACTTCCTAAAATTTTAACAATTAAAAAAAAGAACCAACAGGAATGGATGTATAATTTTAGCAAATGGTTTTTAGAATGTAGATTTGAGTGATTTATTTTTCTTATTGATGAATTATATAATTTTAATACCTTTCCCAATGTCAAACCATCCTTCCATTGCTAGAATAACCCTTGCTTGAGTATCACAGATTCTTTTTTAATGTGCTTTGATCCAATTTGGTAAAATATTTCTCAAAATTTTTCTGTCCGTGTTCGAAAGTGAGACTGCCTGTTTTTTCTTCTCGTGTTTATACTGTTCTTGACAGGTTTTGTTGTCAGGGTTATGATGACCTCATAAATGAGCCGGGCAGCTTTTCTTTGCTTTTCTGCCTTGCTGCTCTCCTGGCTTGGGGAGAACAAGGCTGGCCTGCGTTCAGCGCTCTTCCAGGACCCCTGGTGACCTCCAGCATGTTCCCCGCCCTCTTCTGGACTCCTGATGCTGTTGCCTCTGGCATCTCTGCTTTTCCTAAGGCCGGACTTCCCAGTGAGCTCCCTTAGCATCCATGCTCCGATGTGGGCTGGCCTCCGGGTGAACCCAGGGGAGGGGATTTCCTTGGCAGATGGAGCGTCTCTGTGTGCCCCTCCCACTTCCTCCAGGAGCAGGAGCCCCCTCCACCGCCCACAACCAGCTGCAGTCACTAGCGCTCTCCTGGGTTTCTGTTTCCAGCTCTCTGCTGCCCTCACCTGCCCTCTGGTCACCACGTCTGTCCTTACCACAATTCCCTTCAGCCGAGAGAATTGAGAACAGGCCTCACTCCCACAGGTTCAGTGTTCATGGAGGTCTTGAAGCCCCCTGGGAGTTCTCCAGAGCAACTGAGTAGAAGTGACTGCTGCAGGGAACAGAATAGGTGTTCCGGCTCTCTCTGAAGAAAGAGAATGCAAGAACAGACCCAGAGCCTCGTCTCTGCCCTTATGGGAGAAACACAAATCACGTTTCTGTGACAGGTCACCTTTCAGAAGGCTTGATGTGTCCTGGCAGGGCAGTCAGAGTGGGGAAGGGTCACATTTCGTCTGGACCTTTGTCCATCGTGAATTGGTGTCCCCAGAGACATCTGTGGCCTAAGAGGTGTCTATGACTTACACGTCTACACCCTCCACCCCTTAGGCTGTTTTCCCTTCTTTTCCTGCCACCTGAGACAGTTTGTATGTTGGTCCTTTCTGTTCCACTGTCAGCTGTGAATGACGCCAGATGGTGAAGTCTGAGCCATTCTGTGAACCATCTGGCTCAGGCTGACGCGGTCCTTGCCAATCTCCCCTGATGCCATTTAAGGCCAAGGCTTGGGGAGGCACTTCTGTAAGTATATTGTTGGTCACAATTTAACTCATCTAGTGGTGAAGAGTCGGGCAGATTTGGTTTGAGCCCTGGGTATGTCACTTACAAACCTTAGACAAATAACTTGCCCTCTCTGTGCCAACATTCCTTGTCTTTAAATTAGGAAAATAATAGATGAACATGTTAGGTTGTTGTGAGATACTAATGCATGTAATACATTTGACCTGATGCCTGACCTAGTACACGTTCTATAGATGATGGTTCAGTTCTTTATTATTCTGATTATTATTTCTCCTGTGAAATCAAGGTAACTCCTTAACTGACATTCAGGGCTCTACACAATCAGTTTTCAAGGTGCCTTTCCAGCCTTAACTCTACCGCTCCATTATACATAATCTATTAATCAGCCAAATTTTTACCTCCTTGTTTTTGTTCAAGCTGTTCCCTTACACTGATCTCTTCCCATCTCTTCATCATTTGTTGAGAAATTTCCCAATTTAAGGGAATTTAATTTCCCAAATTAAGGCCCAATTTAAATACTGTGATCCATGAGGAGTTCTTGGACACCCCATTCAGAGGCTGTCTGCCTCCTCCTGGAATGTTACCATTGTAACTGTTCTCAATCAAGAACTGAGTGATGAGATGTGGCCATTGAGAGTGAAATTTAATGTCAAAGTTCATGTGACAAATGTCCTGAATTTCCATGGATATGCCCTTCTTGGAGAGTTGATCTCTGACTGCCTCAGGTCTTAGGTGCACTGTTGGCTCTAGAATTTCATCACCAAGAGGGCTGGGAGGCAGTCTAGTGGTAGGGGAAGCTAGGGTTGCATGGTGAATACCACTGTGATGTCTGTTTATTAAGGATGCTTAGGGGTGGGGTAAGAGATTGGATCGGATAGCTTTGGTCCTACTGATGAACTATGTATATTTCCTAATCCATGAGTGAATGGACTAGTTAGACTTTGATAATAGCTAACCCAGCTCTCGGAGAAGGCAATGGCAACCCACTCCAGTGTTCTTGCCTGGATAATCCCAGGGACGGGGGAGCCTGGTAGACTGCTGTCTATGGGTCACACAGAGTCAGACACGACTGAAGCAACTTAGCAGCAGCAGCAGCAACCCAGCTCTAATGTAGGCTGTTCTTAGAAAAGAGAATGTGAAGAAAGGTGCAGGTGGTCCTGCGGTGACAAGTCAGGGTGTTAACGTACGTTGTGTCACAGCCACCTCCAGGTCTCTTTGTCAGAGTCCTACTGGGGAAATGGGACCTTTGCCTGGATTGGGCTTGGCTGGCTGGTGTGGGCATGAACTTGACATTCCTAGAAGTTGAATTAGTCAAAACTTGGGCCTTGGTAGGCAAGGACCTTACTTCTCCAGGGACCTCTCAGGTCTGGTGGGAGCTTGGCCTAGACCTGTCTACCAAGAATCACAGGTGGGAGGTCAGGCTATGGGCAGAGGTGTACTTATCTCTGGCAAGTGGGTTGGGGGCTGTCCCCAGGGATTTCAAGGGTCTGGCTGTGCTTTGGAGCATGAAATTGGCGGGAGTGGGAGGGTATTTGTGTGACTCGGTGTCTAGGCATCCTCCCCCTGGATCAGAGGATGCCTGGGAGGCCAGAGCGGAGACCTGTAGTATGAAGGGAAAGTCAGGGAATGACCCAGAGGACTTGAGAGGTTCTTGTTCCTCTGAACTTCTATGTGAGGCAGCAAAGGATAAACTGGGCCCAGGGAACAACCAGCAGAGAGCCTTTTAGAGCACAGTCACAGAAAGCCTCCTTTTGCTATATTCCAGCCTAGGCCCCAGGATCCAGCCCTAGCCCCTTCCTTGCCTTTCACTGAAAAGTTTGTTTCTCTCTTAGACTTTGAGGAATCATTAATGCTGTTTTCCAGATACTTCCAGTTCTCCTCTATTCCAGACACACAGTAAGATTGCATTTCCCAGGTGCCCTTGTGACAGAAGCCAAAGTGATAATTTGAAGCCAATGGGTTGGGACCGGAAAGGGTACGTGTATGCATCACTTCTGGGCCAGAATATCTCATTATTGATACCAGATCATCTGCTCTCTTTCTGCCAGTGGTTTGGGCAATGCTCAAGATGTGGCTGATCTATCAGCCTGCGTTCTGAAGAGCTGTGGAGCAAAGCCCCCAGTCCTGGACAGGAGGGGAAACAAACTAGGTTACTGTGAACCACTTATTTCTATCAGTTCTGCTCCATGGGGGATCCAGGCCCCCTGCCTATTCCTCTATTTTACTCTTCCACAGTGTTGGAAGACCTGTTTATTTTTTCCTCCAAGACTGTGCTTTCTGATTTACTCTTGTCTTTCTCTGTCCTCCTCTTTCTTTTCTTAGTTCTTATCTTTTGCACACATATCCCTGGGTTCTAGTGCTACCTTGCCATCAATTAGCTCATCCTTGGGATCCTCGAAGTCCCCTCTTGGACCATGAAGAAAGCTGGGCATACCACAGGCAAGATTGCAGAGGCTGGAGTGGGCAAGGGCAGAGGGCATGTTGTAGCTTCCAAGATGTCCCTGGTGATCCTCGCCTCCTGGTATCACACCCTCATGTAGTTCCCTCTCACCTGGTACTAGTCTGTGAGATCAACAGAGTATGGCAGAAGGACTGGGATGTCACCTCCTAGATTATAAAAGATTGCAGCTTCTGTCACTCTATCTCTTGATAATTCACTCTGGGGGAAACTGTCGTGAGATGCTATGGAGAGGTCCCTGTGACAAGAAATTGAAGCCTCCTGCCATTAACCCTGTGAGTGAACTTGAAAGTGGGTGCTCCAGTCAAGTCTCAGATGACACCTTGAGTGCCACGTCACAAGAGACCCCTTGCTAGAACCACCTTGCCAAGCCACTCCTGGATTCCTGATCCATAATACACTGTGGTTCTCTTAAGCTACAAATTTTGGAATAATTCATTATATGGCAGTAAATAACTAATACAAGGAAGATGCTGGGGAGATTGTTTGGGGACCTCAAAGCTGAGTATAGTAAAGATGATAGATCTCAGCTTAGCCTAGGCTGTGTCTCTTGCTCAGGGACAGATTTGGTGCCTTTACACATCATTCCTGAGGGACCTTCCAGGACAGCATGCAACCCAGGGGAGGAGGAGGCAGATATGTGAATACAGCCTGATGTCTTATCCCTTAGAAATGACTCTTGGCTCAGTTCTAAGAGACCCACTCAGATCTGTTTTGTGGTAAACACTGAAACCATTTTACAAAGAATGTAAAACATTGGTGCATTAGCCGCATTCCTTTAGGACAACTTTGCTTAGTGGGACACGCAGAGAGACAGCTAGTGTGACTCTGTGAGGATTCCAGCACACACATAGAGCCATGTAGAGTAGTGGATACCCCAGAGATAGGTGACGACAACCATAGGAATGAGCATCTAAGTTGTTGACAGGGAGCAATAAGTTGGTGAAATCAGAACTATTGCTTTTAAAGCATCTTCACTTGTGCTTATAGCCTTTTGGGGCTTGGGAAAATCTGGGGTCCAATAACAACAACAACAAATACTGTCCTTCCACTTATTAAACACTTGATTTGTTTGAGTTCAGAGTAAATAGTTCATGAAAATGAAGTGAAGTGTTATTCACTCAGTCATGTCCGACTCTTTGTGACCCCCTGAACTGTATAGACTGCCAGGCTGCTCTGTCCATGGGATTTCCCATGCAAGAATACTGGAGTGGGTAGCCATTCCCTTCTCCAGGGGATCTTCCCGACCCAGGGATCAAATACCTGGGTCTCCTGCATTGTAGGTAGATTCTCTGCAGTCCGAGCCACCAGGGAAGCCCAAATAGTTCATGGATGTCATCATAGTTTTCAAGCTTTGAAATACTCTATTAAGTGCATATTACTCCCGTTTTACAGATGAAGAAACTGACGTTGTATAACTTGCTTCCTCCAGAAGTCAAAGCAAGGGCCACGCAGGCAGTCACCTTCCACTCCTAAAGGCACAGTCCTCTGGTTCCTACACCTGACAAGGAGGGCTTAGCTCCAGTTGTGTTCTAAGCACTTGTAAATCTGGCCCCTTTGTGAGACCAGGTCCCCTGAAAGAAAGTCCATACTACCATCTGAGTAAGGCTCTTGGCTCCAGGGATCTAGGGACTGTGTAGAGTGGGGCAGGGGTGTTCCAGAGTTGGGGAAAGGATAGCTGAGCGCCCCCAGGGCTCAGGGGCAAGATGGGGTCCCTGAGATGAGACTTTACATCTTTATCACCCACAGCCTCCACTAAGCCCAACACAGAGCCTCATGTACCTATACCAGGGAGGGCACACCTGCAAAAGAGGATTTACTAGAAAACTGATGTCCACTCTGTACATCCAAGAGGAGGGTCTTTTTAATGCTTAGCTTTTGAGAGGGAAATCTATCTAAAATGGCATATATCTTTTTTTTTTAATTTAATTAATTAATTTTAATTGGAGTCTAATTACTTTATAATATTGTAGTGGTTTTTGCCATATATTGACATGAATCAGCCATGAGTGTACATGTGTTCCCCATCCTGAGCCCCCCTCACACCTCCCTCCCCATCCCATCCATCATGATCATCCCAGTGCACCAGCCCTGAGTACCCTGTTTCATGCATCAACCCTGGACTGGTGATCTGTTTCACATATGATAATATACATGTTTCAGTGCTATTCTCTCAAATCATCCCACCCTTGCTTTCTCTCACAGAGTCAGTTCTTTATATCTATGTCTCTTTTGCTGTCTCGCATATAGGGTCCTTGTTACCATCTTTCTAAATTCCATATATATGCATTAACAAGGAGATCCAACCAGTCCATTCTGAAGGAGATCAACCCTGGGATTTCTTTGGAGGGAATGATGCTGAAGCTGAAACTCCAGTACTTTGGCCACCTCATGCGAAGAGTTGACTCATTGGAAAAGACTCTGATGCTGGGAGGGATTGGGGGCAGGAGAAGAAGGGGACGACCGAGGATGAGATGGCTGGATGGCATCACTGACTCGATGGACATGAGTCTGAGTGAACTCTAGGAGTTGGTGATGGACAGGGAGGCCTGGCATGCTGTGATTCATGAGGTCACAAACAGTCGGACACGAATGAGCGACTGAACTGAAGTGAACTGATGCTGTATTGGTGTTTTTCTTTCTGTATAATAGGCTCCAGTTTTATCCACCTCACTAGAATGATTCAAATGCATTCTTTTTAACAGCTGAATAATATTCCATTGAGTATATATACCACAACTTTCTTATCCATTTGCCGATGGGCATCTGGGTTGCTTCCATGGCCTAGCTATTATAAACAGTGCTGCGATGAACATTGGGGTACACATGTCTCTTTCAATTCTGGTTTCCTCAGTGTGTATGCCCAGCAGTGGGATTGCTGGGTTGTATGGCAGTTCTATTTTTTTTCTAGTTTTTTAAGGAATCTCCACACTGTTCTCCATAGTGGCTGTACTAGTTTGCATTCCCACAAACAGTGTAAGAGGGTTGCCTTTTCTCCACACCCTCTCCAGCATTTATTGTCTGTAGACTTTTTGATAGCAGCCTAAAATAACATATATCTTATGGGTCTTTTTAAGACATCTGTAAGAATCATATTTTACAACATGGTGAAGGGGAAGAGACTTGGGCTTTGGAGTCATAAGGATAAGGTTTCTTTTACTCAATCAACTAATAAAGCACAAAAAAATTTAAAATTAAAAAAAGGAGATTTGGGAAATTATTATCAGTTAGGAAATGGGATCTGATAGAAGAAAACGACTGTCCTCTTGAAGTTTTGCGTAGCTCTGTGTGGAATATGGATCAACAAGCTGAAGGAGTGGGTAAGCAGGTGAGATACTGTTGGGTCATGGCAAGGATGACCAGATGAGATCGTCACAGAAAGTCTCAGTTCAGTTCAGTTTAGTCGCTCAGTCGTGTCCAACTTTCACGGCTGCAATCACCATCTGCAGTGATTTTGGAGCCCCCCAAAATAAAGTCTGACATTGTTTCCACTGTTTCCCTATCTATTTCCCATGAAGTGATGGGACCAGATGAAGTCTACCTGGAGCTAAACTAGAGAGGAGAGATTGTCAGTTCATCCTAGGCCCCCATGGTGGCTATAACACTACAGTCACATTTAGTACTAGTCACTGTGTGTGTGTGTGTGTGTGTGTATATATATATATTGGGCTGACCAAAGAGTTCATTTGCCTTTTTGAATAGGTGGCCCCAGTAGTACTTAGGTGTGTGTGCTCAGTTGTGTCTGACTCTTTGTGACCCCATGGACTGTAGCCTGCCAACCTCCTCTGTTCATGGGATTTCCCAGGCAAGAATACTGGAGTGGCTTGCCAGTTCCTCCTCCAGGGGATCTTTCTGACCCAGAGATCGAAACAGTGTCTCCCACATGGCAAGGAGAGTTGTCTTTAACCACTGGGCTTTCCTTGTGGTTCAGCTGGTAAAGAATCTGTCTGCAATGCTGGAGACCTGGGTTTGATCCCTGGGTTGGGAAGATCCCCTGGAGAAGGGAAAGTCTACCCACTCCAGTATTCTTGCCTGGAGAATTCCATAGACTGTATAGGCCATGGGGTCACAAAGAGTTGGACACAACTGAGCAACTTTCACTTTCATTCAAAACAATTTTTTTACACTGACATCTGTCATATCAGCCTGCATTAAAAAACTTATCAAAATTGGTGAATTTTTGTGCAGCCATTTTAATATTGACGATGCAAGAAAAAAGTCACATTTCTTGCATATTATGTTTTATTTCAGGAAAGGTGAAAATGCAACTGAAAGACCAAAAAAGATTTGTGCAGGGTATGAAGAAGATGCTTTGACTGATAGAACATATTAAAAATGCTTTGTGAAGTTCTGTGCTGGAGATTTCCTGCTGGATGATTCTCCATGGTTGAGCACACAAGTTGAAGTTGATGGTGATCAAATTGAGACATTAATTGAGAGCAATCAATATTATACCACATGGGAGATAGCCAACATTCTCAAAATATCCAAATCAAGCATTAAAAATCATTTGCACCAGTTTGGTTATGTTAATCACTTTGATGTTTGGGCTCCACATAAGTGAAACAGAAAGAAACCTTCTTGACCATATTTCCACATAAGATTCTCTACTTAAATGTAGCAAAAAAATCTGTTTTTAAAACAAGTTGTGACAAGCAATGAAAAGTGGATACTGTACAATAATGTGGAATGGAAGACACTAAATGAACCACCACCAACCACACAAAAGACAGTCTTCATCCAAATAAGGTGATATGGTATATATGGTGGGATTGGAAGGGAGTCCTCTATCGTGAGCTTCTTCTGGAAAACCAAACAGTTAATTCCAACAAATACTGCTCCCAATTAAACCAACTGAAAGCTGCCCTCAACAAAAAACACCCAGCATTAGTCAAGAGAAAATACATAATCTTCCACTAGGATAATGCAAGACCACATGTTTCTTTGATGACCAGGCAAAAACTGTTACAGGTTGGCAGGGAAGTTCTGATTCATCCACTGTATTCACCAGACATTGTAGCTTCAGATTTCCATTTCTTTCAGTCTTTACAAAATTATCTTAATGGAAAAAAATTCAATTCCCTGAAAGAGTGTAAAAAGTACCTGGAACAGTTCTTTGCTCAAAAAACTAAAAAGTTTTGGGAAGATGGAATTATGAAGTTGCCTGAAAAATGGCAGAAGCTAATGAAAGAAAACAGTGAATACATTGTTCATTAAAGTTCTTGGTGAAAATGAAAAAAATCTTTTATTTTTGCTTAAAAACCAAAGGAACTTTTTCACCAACCCAATATATATACATATGTATGTCTATGTATTATTATATATAATAATAGTTATACAGGAATTACACAGAATTATATTTTATATAATATGTAATTATATAATATATACATTACTGAAAGTGAAATACTCTTGCCTGGTAAATCCCATGGACGGAGGAGCCTGGAAAGCTGCAGTCCATGGGGTCACTGAGGGTCGGACGTGACTGAGCGACTTCCCTTTCACTTTTCACTTTCATGCATTGGAGAAGGAAATGGCAACCCACTCCAGTGTCCTTGCCTGGAGAATCCCAGCGACGGGGGAGCCTGGTGGGCTGCCGTCAATGGGGTCTCACAGAGTCGGACACGACTGAAGCGACTTAGCAGCAGCAGCAGAAAGTGAAAAGTGAATGTGAAGTCGCTCAGTTGTGCCCGACTCTTAGCGACCCCATGGACTGCAGCCTACCAGGCTCCTCTGTCCATGGATTTTCCAGGCAAGAGTACTGGAGNATTTTATATAATATGTAATTATATAATATATACATTACTGAAAGTGAAATACTCTTGCCTGGTAAATCCCATGGACGGAGGAGCCTGGAAGGCTGCAGTCCATGGGGTCACTGAGGGTCGGACGTGACTGAGCGACTTCCCTTTCACTTTTCACTTTCATGCATTGGAGAAGGAAATGGCAACCCACTCCAGTGTCCTTGCCTGGAGAATCCCAGCGACGGGGGAGCCTGGTGGGCTGCCGTCAATGGGGTCTCACAGAGTCGGACACGACTGAAGCGACTTAGCAGCAGCAGCAGAAAGTGAAAAGTGAATGTGAAGTCGCTCAGTTGTGCCCGACTCTTAGCGACCCCATGGACTGCAGCCTACCAGGCTCCTCTGTCCATGGATTTTCCAGGCAAGAGTACTGGAGTGGGGTGCCATTGCCTTCTCTGATACATTACACATACCACACATATGCAATATACATATATGTATATGTACATATATAATAGATGTGTATACATATATTACACATGTGTGTAATACATATATTACATAAAATTATGTAATATTACATAATATGTAAATGCAATAATATAATTTTGTATAACTATTACACAATTGCAATTGTTATTGTGTAATAGTGTGAGAGAGAGGCCTGGCGTGCTGCAGTCTATGTGGTCTCAGAGTCGGACGTGACTGGGCGACTGAACAATAGCAACAATGTAACATATATTACATTATATAATGTCAGTTATGTTCTATATATTTATGTCTGTAAATATATATATATGATTAGTAAACATTAGTACACGTTTGATCACATAGGATGGGTTCGGGTCTTTCAAATGATTCTTTGCCACCTTTACAAAGTCCTGGGTCACAGAGGCCTCTCAGGTTCGTGTAGGAAGGAGCCTGCAAGGGTGGCCCCACAGCACTGTAGTCATCATTCCAGGGCTGCACTCCAGATGAGCTGGGCTACATGTTAGACTTGACCGGCAGCAGAGCACATAAAGCCACCATGGCAGAGACACACAGGTCCTGATGACTGGGCAGGAGACTCCAGACCCTCTTCAGATCCTGCAGGCTTCCTGGGAGGTGGGGTCCTGACCTGACTCTCAGAGAGGAGCCCTGTTCCTGAACAGTAAGTGATGGGTCTGGAAATGGGTTTGGGAGTTGGGAGAGGAGCTGAGGCTCCTGCTTTTTGCATGCTGAGAAGCAAAAGTCTTTTAGAGATATAAGACTTGACTGTGAGTTGTGAAACTGAGGTGCCCTCTGCTTTCCAGGCCCTTTGGATGGTATTTAAGAGCCTTCTTTGCCTAGCCAGCTTTCCTATCCAGCATCAGGGAGGACTCACACCTTTGACCGCACCACACCTAGCACAGGATCTAAAGAGGGCTCCACATCCCCTCATTCCCCTTTTGGCTCGATCCACAGCTGTCTCTTCCCCTAATTATAATCCCTACAAGGGCAGATCAGTTCAGTTCAGTTCAGTCGCTCAGTCATGTCCGACTCTTTGCGACCCCATGAATCGCAGTACGCCAGGCCTCCCTGTCCATCACCAACTCCCGGAGTTCACCCAGACTCACGTCCATTGAGTCCGTGATGCATCCAGCCATCTCATCCCCTGTCGTCCCCTTCTCCTCCTGCCCCCAATCCCTCCCAGCATCAGGGTCTTTTCCAATGAGTCAACTCTTCGCATAAGGTGACCGAAGTACTGGAGCTTCAGTTTTAGCATCATTCCCTCCAAAGAAATCCCAGGGTTGATCTCCTTCAGAATGGACTGGGGCAGATACCATGTCTTAATTCATCTTGGACGCTTCTGTACCTCTTTACCTCCCTCTCTCCTTGTGCTTTGCAGATAATACATAGAGAGGATACCAGTGACCATTTGTTAAAGACCCTTGTCCCGAGATGCTCCTTAGCAAGTTCTCTTTTCCTCTGCCCTAGAGACCAACTGTTGTGGCTTGATGACTTTACACTGTCAGCCAGGGTTCTTAAACTGCAATTTATCATAGTCTGTGGTCTCCAGATTCTTGCTTAATTCCTCTCTCTCTGGAAATATGCCAGATAAATCACAGTCAGTCATATCCGTGCTTCACCTCTCCCCAGAAGAGCCAGCGGGAGGGCAGAGTTTAGAAGGGCCCTGGGAAAGCATCCTCATATTATAGACAGAAAAACAAAACCCCTGGCGGGAGAAGGGACTTGCCCAAGGTCATGGTTTTGAGTCAGGGCCAGAAGTCAGCTCTCCTGCCTCCCAGCGCCTCCATGGCTCAGAAAGCTGGCCTGGTGGCCTCTCTCTCTGTGCAGATTGAAGCTTTGAAAGGGCTTTTCTCTGGCCCTCACCTTTCAGGCGTCACGTCTGGAGAGGCAGGTTGATGGCTTGGTCAGGCCAAGCGTGTCTGCTCCAGGGGAGGATGAATGCTTGGAGCTCAAGGAAAAAGACTGGCCCAGGGAGTGGAGATCATAGCCAGGGGCCCTCTTGACATTCTCTCCATGCAATGCAGTCTTCTGTCAAGTAGTGGTTTGACAATGAACCCACTGAACAAATAGCGTCCTGCTGGAGTTCACCCTGAACATGAACTTTGTAGTGTTCATGGCCATCAGAACTTCTTGCCTACCCCATTTAATGTCTTCTGGCAGGAGGATGGTTTTGTTTTTGTGGCCTCAGGGTAATGTTTTTCTCATCAGCAGAGGCTGATTCCTGCCTAAGCTTTGACCAAGGCCTCCGGCTATGAGCCACGCTGAGTTCTTTGGGGGAGGAAACTGGTAACAGTGCTTCATGAAGCTGTTTTCCAGGCACTGCTTGCTTGATCCCCACTGAAGCCCTGGGTGACAGGCAGGGAAGTCCTTATTCAGTTCAGCTCAGTTGCTCAGTCGTGTCCGACTCTTTGTGACCCCATGGACTGCAGCACACCAGGCTTCCCTATCCATCACCAACTCCTGGAGCTTGCTCAAACTCATGTCGATCGAGTTGGCGATGCCATCCAACCATCTCATCCTCTGTCATCCCCTTCTCCTCCCGCCTTCAATCTTTCCCAGCATCAGGGTCTTTTCCAATGAATCAGTTCTTTGCATCAGCTGGCCAAAGTATTGGCACTTCAGCTTTAGCATCAGTCCTTCCAGTGAATATTCAGGACTGATTTCCTTTAGGGAAAAAAGTCCTTATTAGTCCCTACTTTATAGAAGATATAATGTAGGATGAGAGAGTGAATTCGACTTCTGAGTTGGGAAGATCCCCTGGAGAAGGGGATGGTGACCCTCTCCAGTATTCTTGCCTGGAGAATCCCACAGACAGAGAAGGCTGGTGGGCTTCGGGTTGGTCCTGGTGGTCCATCGGGTTACAAAGAGTCAGACACAATTGAAATGACAGCACACACACACACACACACAGCCTAGAGAGGATGAGTGATTAGCCCAAAGCCACAGAGCTAGTGAGTTACTGAAACTGTGCAAGTTCTCATATTCAAATTCTGCTATTTACCCTGAAGAGCATTTGAAACTAGGGTTTCCTACTTATTAGTTGTGGGATCTTGAGCATTACTTAACCACTCTGCCTCAGTTTCCTCACTTTTAACATTAAGAATATAGCATGACCCTCACTGGAATGTTGGGAGATTTAAGGTTATGTGAAGTTCATAACCCCTCACTTGCAGTTGGTAAGTGCTGAGTAATATTAGAGATTGTTGTTATTATCAACTCTGGCTCTGTTCTCAAACAGGGCAAGTTTCATCTGAGCTCAGATGGGGATCCCTCCAGGCAAAGTTAAAGTGATGCAGAAGAGCTAATCCTGTCTGACTGCTCATTTAATTTTATTATTATTTTAAAAATCTGACAATTGAAGATAATCATATATAATTACTCTTGTGATACATAGTAATTAGGCCCATAAGGCCAGTGGTTCACATAAATAGTTGAAATTATTTTTGCCTTGATGTAGGCAAATAAAAAGTTGATTTTTCTCTCATTTGGTTATTTTTGTTGTCTGTAATAGAGATCCATGTCATCACACTTCTCCATTACATGCACCATTTAATCCTGATCAAATGCACTGACAATGACTCACATTAAGAGACAAAAATAGGAAAAGAAAACAGTATTACTCATAATATTCGGGAAGTGGGGGGTGGGGAATGATAGGAAGTGTAAGGGTGTTAATTTCCTTACCTTTCATAGCAGCCAATCAATTGATACTGTTTAAAACTGAAGACTGTTAAAAAAAATACACATAGTGATTCCAGTCTCTTAATATTTGTCATAATATGTTTTCTTAACCTTAAAGGTATCTTTGAGAATAATATCTCTTGTAGAGAATAAATGAAGTAAATAATTCCATTAGCTTTATTTACTTCAGTATTTTATACTTTTTACTAAATAGTATGTGAAGGGTGATCCCTTTCTAACTATTTATTTATATTCATCCATTCATCCATCCACCCATCTATTCAACCACTCTTTGTTAAGTACCTGCCTATCTATCCATCTCTCTGTACATCCATAGAAAGAAATATCTGCAATGATGTTCACTCGTGTTAGCCATGATTATTTTGAGGTGAAGGGATTTTGAAGATTTGTGAATAACTTCTTTGGGTTTTTAATTATTATTTAAATTTTTTATAATTAATATCTATCTGCCGTTTGCAATAATTTGGACATGTGTGCTGTGCTTAGTCATCAATTGTGTCTGACTCTTTGCAACCCCATAGACTGTAGCCCACCAGGCTCCTTGGGCTGTGAGGATTCTCCAGGCAAGAATACTAGAGCAAGCTGCCATGCGCTCCTCCAGGGACTCTTCCCAACCTAGGGATCGAACCCAGATCTGTCTGCCGCATTGCAGGCACATTCTTCACTGTCTGAACCACCAGGGAAGACCAAGAAGACAGGAGTGGGTAGCCTATCCCTTCTCCAGAGATTCTTCCCAACCCAGGGATTGAACCAGGGTCTCCTGCATTGCAGGCAGATTCTTTACCAGCTGAGCTACGACTATAATACTAAGTAAAGTAAGTCAGAGAAAGACAAGTATCATATGATACACTTATATGTGAAATCTAAAAAAAAAAAATAATACAAATGAACTTATTTACAAAGCTGAAATAGATTCATAGACATAGAAAACAAACTTGTGGTATGTATAAGATAGATAATCAGCAAAGACCTACTGTGTAGCACAAAGAACTCTACTCAATATTCTGGGATAACCTACATGAGAAAAGAATCCAAAAAGGAATGAACTGAATCACTTTGCTGTACACTTGAAACTAACTGAATCACTTCGCTGTATACTTGAAACTAACACAACATTGTAAATCAACTATATTTCAATAAAATTTAAAAAAGAAAACAAACTTATGGATGCCAAAAGGAAAAGGAGGGGAGGGATAATTTCCAAATTTGAGATAATTTCCAAATTTGAGATTAGTACATATATATATATATATATCTGTTAATCTCAAATTTGGAAATTATCCCTCCTTCCCTTTTCCTTTTATCTATATCTATATATAAAAGAGATAACCAATAAGGACTTACTATATAGCACAGGGAGCTGTATTCAATATCTTATAATAACCTAAAATGGAAAAGAATCTGAAAAAGAATATATAATATATATATAATAAATCACTTTGCTGTATACCTAAAACATTGTAAATCAACTATACTTCAATAAAATATACTAAAATTTTTTTCAAATTTAATTTATCATTTTTATAAAAATGGAGGTTATCTTTAAAAAAAAAAAAGCAGACAGTGCTTCTGGAGTTCCCCAACATTTGGATTTTTTTGCTCTTATCACCCTCCCCCACTCCACAGGCTCCAGAACCAAGGCTTTCAGGCTCATCCAATACCCATGGTGGTTCTATCCCAGGCCCCTGTTCCCAGAGCTCATGTCAGGAGTCCTCAGTGATGGAGAACTTGGGTGGCAGAAACTCTTTGCAAAGAGGCTGTGAATAGCCTGACAGGGAAGCATATAACTGAGGGAAGGTGGCCAAGGATGGGGAGAAAAGAAAAGAGCTCTGAGTCCCTGGCATTGCCTCATTTTACATGTGAGGAGATCAAGCTTAGAAGGGAAGCGTGCCTTGTTCAGAGTCAACCAGCCTGTCACACACATTCTGTGCACCTCGTCAAAGTCAGGCAATGTCTTTCTCCAAGCCCTGTTGAATAAGTAGAAATAGTAGGGCCTCAGCCCCTTATTCTTGATTTGGAAAATGGAGAAGGAAACGTAACATCAGAGTGTGGGAGAGGGATTGGAGCCACAACCTCTTCCTCTCCAGCATCTAGTTCTATTTTCCTTTAATAGGATGTAATGTCTTTGGTGGCTCAGTGGTAAAAAACAAAAAACAAAAACCCGCTTGCCAGTGCAAGAGTTTTGACATGGATTTGACCCCTGGGTTGGGAATGAGGTTGATGTTCCCCTAAAGGAAATGAAAGCCAGTATTCTTGCCTGGGAAATCCCATGGACAGAGGAGCCTGGCAAGCTATAATCCATGGGGTCTCAAAAGAGACAGTCATGACTTAGAGACTAAACAACAGCAACAAACAATGTCTGGCAGAATTAGCATCTGTAGGGAGTGCAAGACCCCCTGGAGATGTCTACAGCAGCCACTGCACTGACTGTTTAGATTCAGAGACTTCTGGGCAAATATTATGTCTGGATCTGAGTAGAGATTTAAAAGACTCTGCCAACCAATGATTGTCTTCTCTACTCCAATTAGGGAACTGACCTATGTTTCTCTACAATAGTTTTTTCTTGTTTCTTTGGGGTTGGGTGGTGGCAGGGATGAGGAGGGGGCTCTTTCATAACACTTGAGGAGGGCAACTCCGGTCCAACTATTGTCAGCACCTGCCTGGTGGACAGCTCCACGGCAACCACCAGCTCTCCCCATCTCAATGGGGGATGGAACCACTGGTGTTCTGTGAATGATGGCTTGTCTTTCTCTTGTTACTTCTTTCTTTTCTTAAGACATCATTTTGTCATAAGGGGAGATCTGATTAAAGAGGTTTTATTCTTTAAGATACACAAAACAGTATGTAAAAAGAAATATCAAATTAGCCTGAATAAAGGATTACTTTGGCTAATTATAAGAGCCTGAGTGGTTGAGTTAGAAACAGTTCAGGGATCTCTGTGTGTAATAGCTCAGGAATCTCCTATGGCAGGATTTTCAGATCCAAATCAACATCAAGGATACATCATCTCACAAAAATTTTTTGGGCTAATTCCCAGTGCTAATGCAATATGGGAGAGGTTAGTTGGACACTGAAACCTTAGCATTTCAAAGATCTTTTAATGTTTTGGGGTTGATGTTCAGAATACTTAAAATCTGAGATGTTCCAGAAAATCCAGAATTATAGTTATTATGCCCCTAACCCGCAATCTAGAATGACTCAAGTAGAAGAAAGAAGTCTAACTGGAAATGGATGTCCTGGAATTGTGAACACACTGGAAACCAAAGTACTCAGAGGATATACAGAGATTTTCGTGCCAGGAGTGAGCAGAAAACTTTGAAAAAATATGATTCTATCTATTTCTTCACTTAATAGAAGTGGAACATGCCACTAAAGCCTGTTAAAGGTGTGTAGCCAGGTCAGGTGCTGGCGGGAGAGGCTGGTTGGCTTCCATTAGGCTCCTTATAAAGCAGCCTTTACTTGGTGAAGTCATGTTATCACAGAGTCTGGTTCCCAGCCTGGAAGGCTTGGAAATGCAATTTTGCTAATATTGAGAGCGGCTCCATTTCACTCAGACAGGGTTTAACTGGTATTTTTAACTAGTTTATTTAGGTATTCACAATACTCTTTATGATTTATCCATTCATTTTATTTAAGAAACAATTTGTTAAAACTATTTGATTAGATTTTGCTCTTTCTAATCCTGATCCCAGGAAGTCTATGATTACAGCTTTTTACCTGTTTCTAGTTTGACTGAAAGTGTGGGGATTTTGAGTTTAATTCTTAGAATTTTGGGAGTGCCTTGCTGATGATCACATGTACTGATTCCAGGAGGTGGGGGTGGGGAGGTGGAAAAACACATTAGTAATCAGAAAAGGAGGAACATTTAGAAACAGAGTATTTAATGTCCTCTGAATTTTTAATGAAACTTGATCATGGACTCGTGAGTTCATCTGGAAGAGAAAAGACACAATCCTAGCCAAGAACATTTTGAAAAAGAACAATGGTGAAGAATTTTCCCTATTAAATATCAAAATATGTGATAAAGCTACAGTGATTAAAACATTGTGGTTTTGGTATGAGTGCATGCTAAGTCACTTCAGTTATGTCTGATTCTGCAACCCTATGGACTGTAGGCTGCCAGACTCCTCTGTCCATGGGATTCTCCAGACAGGAATACTGGAATGGGTTGCCATGCCCTCCTCCAGGGGATCTTCCGGATCCAGAGATTGAACCTGAGTCTCTCATGTCTCCTGCACTGGCAGGTGGGTTCTTTACCACTAGCGCCACCTGGAAAGCTTGGTTTTGGCATAGAAATAGACAAATAACTCAGTGGAACAGCACAGAGAGTTCAGGAATAGATTTACCTATATACGTGAGTTTAGCATATGAGGAGTATTTCAAATGAGAAGAAAAAGGGAGAATAGGGTAAATTATATAGTAAATGGTTTTATTAGTTATTCATTTAGAAAATAATTAAATTAGATCCCTATCTCACACATACAAAAAAATAAAATTCAGTTGAGGAACTAATACTAAAGAACAAAACTAAAACATTTTAGAAAAAAACATATGAGTTTTTTTTTTAATCTTGAGAGGGAAAGATCATTCTAAGTAAGACAAAAATTTAGAACCCTGGAAGAGGCTGGCAGATTTGACTATGTAATATGGAAAACTTACGTGCTAAGACACCATAGACATTGCAAATATAAAACCAGCTCTGGATTTCTGCTGCCACTCTCCAGCTCCTGTCTCTCTCTGCCTGACTCTCCTCTTCTCGGTCCATGGCTGCCCTTCCGAATCCCTGCTCTCTTGTCTACGCCTCTCCTCCTCCCTCTCTCAGTCTCTGAGCTTTCCGTGTTTCGTCTCTGGGTTTGTCTCACAGTTTCTTTCCTTGAGAAAAGCCTAAAGAGTGAACTCACACATGGATTGAGAAGTCAGTAAGGAACAAAATGGTAGCGTGGGAGGAAAATTTGCAGTATATATATAACAAATTACTGAGATTCATAAGATATATATAGCAAATACAAGTCTATACAAAAGGCAAGTGCTAAAGGACATACACAGGCCATTGGAAGATACTAAAATGTAAATGGCTTAGTGATGCTCTGTACCCCTGGTTCCCTCAGAGCAGGATACCCATCCCCGAGATTCTGGGCATCTCAGTCCCTTGTGACTCTCAGCTGAGTCCTCCTACAGGAACTGTCTTTTATTTAGAATGAAGGTGAATGCTGTCATTCCTAGCAAAGCAGTCACAGAGAAGTTTGAATTACACTAAAAATGGGGTCATTTATAAATAAAAGTAGTCTTTACAGCTGCCACCATAATTGTGTCAATTTCCTGTCTCACTTTAGTCTTTTTAAATTTAAATACTTAATTCCCTTTCCACATAAAAAAGGGAAAGAACTATTTTGCATTTATGTTAATCATGTTATTATCTAAATCAAGACTTTTCTGGGTATTTGCTTGCTTTTACATAAGGAACTGTGAGGTTCCAGGGAAATTTATTCTGCCCTTCCGACTCTCCTGGGAGGAGCTCTGACTGACCTCTGTCCTGGCTAACGACAGGGGCCGGGGGCCAGGACAGGGGGCAGTGGCTGAAAGCCTCTTTGGGATCTGATGTCCTCAGAACACAGAAACACTGAGTGGACTGCAGCAGAACTGCAGTGACAGGCATGAGTCAAAGGGAAATGTTGCTGCCAACAACAGCTGGGGTTGTCATTGTGCTTCCCCTGGCAGCTCTGCAGGTCCATGTGTTCACAATCCCCTATCACTCCCCAGTGCACAGTGTGATGGGATGTTTACTGCTCACCTGAGCAGCTGAGGTCCAGCGGGGCCAAGGATATAAACAAGGAGGACAAAAGCAGGACTTGAACCCAGATGTCAGACCACACACATTCCTGACTGAGTGTGTGACTCCTCTAAAAAGCCCCTCCCACCTCTTTATGCTCCTACAGGTCCTTGTTCATTCAAAATTATGTCAGATTTGAAGTGTCTCTGTAAGCTTTGGACTATTCTTGTAACACCTGTGTGGGGTGGGTACAGTCTACCACCAGAGACACCTCATACTCTCGGGGCCTCATGTACACCTGGAGAGTCCAGGAGATTCAGCAAAACGATTTCATCTTCTCATCAAGTCATTCATCACTCCTTACAGAAGTAGCTTTAGATGGGCAGGTGGGAATTCTCTTTGCTTTGCTCACCTCGCTGTGAACCTGCTTCTTTCTTCTACTCCTTGGCCACCCCCAGGACCCTAGCTCCATTCCAGAGCTGTGGCGTCACATCCTAAGATCTTCAGGTCTTCATGTCTTTTCAAAATCAGCAGAGAGAAGCATCCGTAAAACAAGTCATCCTCTTTCTAATCTTGATTGTCTTCTGTAGCCTGGGGTTTTTGTGCCAACAGAGTGTTGGCCACTCTACTGTGACTACCTAGAGACAAGCCTTCCTCCGAAGGGACAGGTGAGGTCATCTGTAGGGAAGAAGTGGACGAGGGGGAAGGAAAGCCTCACACAGCTGCCACATCCCTGGCTCTGCCGCCTCTAGCAGGTGGTGGGCTCCGTGAGGGCAAGGATGTGCCATTATCCTCGCTGCCTCCACATCAAGCACGGGATCTGCTTCAGAGTGAAAGCTCAGTGCATACTGATGAGTGAAAACACTCAGGTGGAGAAAAGTAGACCTCGAGCGCATTCCGGAACCCACACCTCCTTCACACGTGGCTGCTGTGACTTCTTTTGATTGATTCATTCAGCAACGTTAAAAATTATCTTCACCAACCTGGGCCTGTCAAAGAGCTTCTGAGTGATTCTAGAAACAAATAAGCCACACAGTCACTGTGCTGTCTTGTCACCGGAGGATGGGGGTCCACAGGACGCAGTGGGAGCTCAGAAGAAGGACCTCCAGCCAGACAGGGGATTGGGGGAGGCTTGAAGTTCTTTCTAGAAGCTGATAGGTTCCTGCTAGAGATGGGGAGAGGTTGTGGAGAGCCAGCAGAGAAGGAGCTGGCCGGCAATGGGGTCAACAAAAAAACTTGGCTATTTTCACCAGCCTCCGGCCAGGAAGGGGGAGTGAGAAGCCTCAAATGGAGCTTTGACACTGTTTTTCTTTCTTCTGGAGAGCTGCCACGTGCCGCCACAGAGAGCATTTCACGGGTAGATGCATATTATTCCAGTGTGTTTATCTAGGAAACCGGAGCCCAGCTCCAGCATCTGGTTTTCAGCACAATCCTGAACAAAGTCCAATTTTCCAGTTGGGTTAATGAAAATAAAACCTGGGAAGCTGTGGGCTGGCTGCATATCGGGGGTGAGTCCTGGGCTCACGCAGGGTCACTGGCTGCAGGGCCGGAAGGGCTCCAGCGGGTCATGGATTCCGTGGGACTGGCCGTGAGGCTGGCACTGAAGACAACTTCGCACAGAGGGAGAGAGCTGCCAGCCTGGCTCGGAGGAGCGTGCCTCACAGAGGAATGGATGTCTTTGGATTCCATCTGGCTCAACCTGACAAAAGTTGACGGAGTACCTTCTCTGGCCAAAGCACTGGGCGGAGTTGTAGGGCGGGGTGAGATGCAGCTGTGAACCGGCACTGGCCCGGGCCTCCCGGAGGGCAACACAGAGCCACCGACCTGCCAGACAAGCTGACTGATGAGCGAGACCCTTGACAGCCCCTGTCAGACTTGCAAGCTGTCTGGGAAGCTGGGATGTGAGAGGGACCCATTTTAATTTTTTTTCATTTTCATTTTCTTTTTTTTATTTTATGATTTATTTATTTATTTTACTTTATAATATTGTACTGGTTTTTCCATACATCAACATGAATCTGCCACGGGTGTATACATGTTCCCAATTCTGAACCCTCCTCCCACCTCCCTCCCCATACCATCCCTCTGGGTCATCCCAGTGCACCAGCCCCAAGCATCATGTATCCTGCATAGAACCTAGACTGGTGATTCGTTTCTTATATGATATTATATATGTTTCAATGTCATTCTCCCAAATCATCTCACCCTTTCCGTCTCTCACAGAGTCCAAAAGATTGTTCTATACATCTGTGTCTCTTTTGCTATCTCGCATTTGTGGGACCCATTTTAAAAAGTCACGTTGAAAAAGATATAGAGGGGCTTCAGCGCTTCCTAGGTGGCGCTGCTGGTAGAGAACTCGCCTGCCAATGCAGGAGACCCAAGAGATGTGACTTTGATCCTTTGGTTCAGGAAGATCCCCTGGAGGAGAGCATGGCAGCCCTCTCCAGTACTCTTGCCTGGAGAGTCCCATAGACAGAGGAGCCTGGCAGGCTACAGTCCATGGGGTCGCAGAGAGTCGGACATGACTGAAGTGACTTAGCACGCGCGCACACAGTGTTCAAGGAGACCTGAAACCCAGAACTCAAAGTCCATGCAGTTCTCCTTGTTCTCATGGCTGCCCGTCCTGCATGACCTACCTCATTTTCCCATCTCATTGCAGATCGGGTATTTCTGTTCTCCAGACTGCATGGCAAGAAAACACGATTTCCCCAACTGTTCCTGAGTTCACATGAGCCTCCTTCTCACTCTTTCTTTCCCAGTTCCAGATTTTTTGGGAAAAGGTGTTCACTGGGCCTGGTAGGTGACAAATTCACTCTTGGTAAAATCAGCTATGGCCAGAGACCAGGGTCACAAGCGTAAATCGGGGGAAGGGGAGCTGATCCTGACCTGGGCCTCTCTTAATGGAAAATGCTTATAGGAAGATGCACATCACAGGCAGCTTGTCCTCCACCCAGTCTCCTGATGTGAGTGAGGTGGGACAGGGATGCTCCCCATGAGTGTCGGAAGCAGGGCTAAACCCAGGCTCCTGACTCCCAACCTGGTGCTCTTTCCACTGCACCCCGTTCCTTCGGTCCTGATGCAAAGTCAACAATTGTGAAATAGACTCTGCCCATGCCATTTCCCCGGGGGAGCAGCTCCAGAATTAGCAGTGTTGATTAGAGAAAATTTTGTTGGCGGACCTTGGAATGAGCTGGAAGCTGAACACCAGTGGTGGGGCTGGTTAAAAACCCTTGGGGAAGCTACCAGAAGGTGTGTGTCATAGGTTGCAGACAGGATGATCTCTCACAGGGCTGTGAGGCTCTTGGGGGGAGGATGGCCTCTTACTCTTGTCTCCTTTACCTGGAGGTTGCTTCTTAGGGCAGAATGTAGAGAAGGCCAGGGCAGGGCAAGGAGGAGTTGCCTCTTTCTCCTTGGTCCTGGCTCAAACTAGAGAGCCATAAAATGGCCTTTGGTGGAGATAAATTTCCCTGAGACTAGAGAGCAGAGTCCCCAAGCCAAGCCAGAGAGCTAACTCCTGAATGACTCCTAGGGGAAGGCGATTGGTATATCCTGGTCATCCTTCAAAGCTCCTGATGATGACATTTTTCTTTCATTGTACCGTCTTAGCGTGGGAAGTGATGTGATGTTTTCCAGGATGCTGTCAGTGGTGGCACACCCTGCTGCTCCTGCTCCCGACTCTCTAGAGACTCATGACTGAGATCATTGATGTTGTGGCTTCCAAGGCTGAGCCCAGCCCAAGGCTGGAGCCAATCCTGATGGTGGCATCAGTCCATTCCCGGGGGCTTAGAACCATCTTCCTACTGGTAGACCTGGCAAGGGGAGCACCAGGCCCAGCCCCTGGTTGGGCTCCTTCTGCCTTTTTGTGTTGGGATATCCATAGACTGGGCTCCTACCTTGGTCCCTTCTTCCTATTTTACTGGTAATACTTCCCTGAACCCAGACTGCCCAGGGCTCCACATCCACTTGCAACCTTGGAACTGCTGTCCATTTCTCCAGCCACTGATGAGCACCATGGTCAGGCTTCACTTGTTCTATATCATCTCTCATCTCTGTCATCTCTGCCTACTGGACAGGCTGCCTTAAATACTAGTGCGAATCAGAAATGCCTTTTTCAGCTGAGCTGGAACCTCTGGCTCAGGGTTAATGAGGAAGCTCTTTCCATCTTCTCTTGTTCCTCTCTCTGGCTCTGCCTACTTCTGTGTGCCCTTTCAAGTGATATTTAGCATGAGCTGTGCTTCATGTCCCACTAGACCCTGTATTGGAGTCTTCCCTCCTTTCCATTTGTCTTTTTTTCATTAATTGCGAGGGTTGTTGGGAGTCCATGGTCAGCAGCCCTTTCCCCAGGGAACAGATCTCCTAGTATACCAAGGAGGGCTGCTGACATTTTAGAATCAAGCAAATCATGTAAATATGCCTGGAATATTATAGATCATCTTATATCAGGATGACCATCAAACAACAGGATTAATCCGAATCTAAGCAGCTCTGCTCAAGGTGAAGAAGGAGAAAAGTAGACCATATTCCTCGCTCATTTGATTTTAATTCTTCCTCCCGTGATGCAGGCAGGTATCACCTAAGCACACTCTTGGCTGACCCTTCACAGTCCTTTCCTCAATCCAGCTGCTGAAATGACATTGTTTACATCTTTGAATTTGAGTCTATAAGGTTCCTGCATCTGCCGGGGCTGTTCTGTCTAATCACTTCCTCTCCCTGGGACATGGTTCCTAGAGTGTTTGCCCAAGGCTGAAATGTCCTCATCCTACCTACCCACCCACCCATCCATCCAGTCACAGTTAATGCTTCTGCCAAGTTCTGCACTGTGCAATGAGAACACAGTGACAAACAAGTAAAGCATGGTTTCCTCCCCCAAGGACCCCTGTGCCCTGCCTCAACCACCCCAGCGCCTCTTAGCTGGAGCCACGGATGTGCCCACCTCTGGCCTGGGCTCGTTTTTGTGGAGATGACAGACAAAAGTGGGGGAGCCTGATGATAAACATGTAGACAATAATTAATGCTAGTTGGCTATAGAAAATGACTTGCATGGCAAAAGAGAACAGCAAGGAATCAGAAGGGAGACCTGTTTAGAAAGGATGTTGGGAGTAGGCTTTCTGAGAAGGTTACCTTTAAGCTGAGCTCTGAAGGATAATGGTGGAACAGAAATGCAGAGGCAGCAGAAAATAAAATATGCTAAGGCCTGAAGGTGGGAGAGAAAATGGTTTCAGGAATGGAAAACAGCATGATTGAAATGCAGTAGAAGAGGAAAGGACATGAAATGGGACCAGGGAGGTAGGCAGGAGACATATTAATGCATAGCCTTTGGGTTACGGTGAGGAAGTTGGAAAGGGAAGAGGCTTAATCAAGGACTAATGTTATCTGATTTATACTTTTAAAAGATTACTCCAGGACCTCTCGTATGGTCCAGTGGTTAAGACTTTGCCTTCAAATGCTTTGGTCATCCTTCAAAGCTCCTGACATTTTTCTTTCATTGCACCATCTTCATGGGTTCAGTCGCCGGTTGGGGAACTGAGATCCCCAACATGCCTTGGGGCCAAAGAAACCAAAGCATGAAACATAAGCAGTATTGTAACAAATTCAATAAAGACTTTAAAAATGGTCCACATCAAAAATATCTTTACAAAAAGAAAAAAAAAGATTACTCTAGTTGCTATGTGGATGATAGTTTGGAGAGAGGTCCCGTGGAAATGGGGAGACCAGTTGAGAGCTACTGCAGTCTTTCAGCTGAGAGATCTGATGTCATGGCCCTGGAGACACATTTTGGATACAGAGTAGGAAGATCAGAGGTGGTAGGCAAGGGAGACTCCATGCATGAGGCCCATGTTTCTGGCTTGAGAAAGTATGTGAAGGTGTCTTTAACAGAAATATGGAGACTGCAGGCAGAGAAGCTTCATTTGGCCAAGAAAATCCAGAGTTCAGACTTGGGCATGTCGGTTAGACAACCAATGGGTCAAGTAGGCAGTTGGAGAAATGAGAGGAGCTCAGGGAAGAGGTTGGGCTGAAGTCAGTTAATTAACCTTATCAGCACATGAAAGCAATGAGACAGAAGGACACTTTGTATCTGCTCCCCTGGCAGCTTTGTCCCAGAGCTAAGGTCTTTCATGCTGACTTAAAGAAAGAGGTTGGGGTAGGGGTCCCAGGACATGTTTCTTATAAGAATGGGGCTTTGGGTTCCTGCAGGGTCAGGACTGTGCGGAATAGTGACTCAATTGGGTTTAGAACTTTTCTCTTCTCTACTGGGACCAGCCTTTCCTAGGGCTGTTTTAAATTCCATTGATTTTTTTTTTTTTTTTTGCTTTGCTCTGGAAACAACTTCTTTTTATGTAAGCCCTCTCAGAAAGTGACAAATCATGGAAAAATTCTCTTGGATTTGGATTCAGCAAAGATGGCACATCTTCTCTGTGGTGCGGAGGCCACCCCCACGGGTGCACTAGAGGCCAGAGAGCTGGCAAGTAGATGCAGGTGGCCAGGCTGGGTCATCACAACGCTACACTCCTAAGAAACCATACGTAGCTTCACAAGATACGGAGGGAGCGCAGGGGGGTGGTGGGGGTGGGGCACTCGGCCGTGTCTGCTAGCCAAGGCAGGAAGGGAAGAATTGGACGAGGAGGGGAAAATGTTTCTCTGGGGCAGGAGAACACAGTGTACTTCTCTCGCTTCCAGAAGGAATTCTCCTGCCCAGGGTTCCAGTCTCTCCCATGACTGAACTCTCTAGTAAAGAAGACAGTGATCTGACCCCAGGGAACCTCCAGTGGAGGTGCCTGCTGCCATAATTCTTGACTCTAAAGGACACATTTGGGGAAAGCAGAGTCCTGTCTCTCCTCCCATAGGGAGAGCTTTCTGAGCTTTTAATACTTCTCCAGGGATGAAATGCCTGCTTCTGCTCTTCATTTCTTTATTTCCCCACACTTCTCCTCAACCCTTATTTCCTTTCTTATATCTTTATTTCCCAATTCTCTGCCTCACGAGGAATGAAGTGGTGTGTAGGGGCTGATGGCCTTGGCCATAGCTGTAGAATGTTGATGGTAGCAACAGAAAGTGAGGAAAAAGCAGAGAAGCTCCATGTACCCAGATCCCAGAAGGTACCTCTTCAAGCCTCAAGGTTGTGATACTCAGTAATAAAGGAGGAGGTACAGGGTGGAGATGAACTTCCAGTGGGCAAAGAGAAGGGAATCAGCTGTCACCATGGGCACATTTGCTAGACATGATAGACTTAAAAGTGGCATGTTGATTGAACAGTTGTCAAGACTGTAAAGAAGAGAGACTAGTGGAAGCAATGTGGAGAGCACAGACATCAACTTGGAGAGATGGTAGTTGACCTGTGGCCCCTGGTGGTCCTTCTCCTTCCCTTCCTCCTCCCACCCCTAGGTGCTTCTCTCTAAGGTTAAAGCCATCTCCCTCTTGGGCTAAGACAAAGTAACTGGGAGCCAAGGCAGTGGCTGTTGAAAATTCAGAGGACTCAGGACTTCCCTGGTGGTCCAGTGGCTAAGACTCTGTGCTTCCAAATTAGAGGGCCTGGGTTCAATCCCTGGACAAGGAACTAGACCCCACATGATGCAATTAAGATAGAAGATTCTGTGTGCCGCAACTAAGACTGAGCGCGGCCAAATGAATACATATTTTTAAAAAGAAAAGAAAATGCAGAGATTGCTCTGGGGCACACAGTGACCTGGGAGTGGCGAACACAGAAGGTCTGGCTGGTAAAAACCACCCCTTCCCTTTTCTTTTTTCTTTACTTTTTGTGAGTTTTATGGAGTTAGTATAGGAACTCTGGGTAAACACTTCAATGGCATCTCATTTTTCTGAGAGTAAAATCCAAAGTTCTTATTGCAAACCTAAGCCATCACTGACTCGATGGCCGTGAGTCTGAGTGAAGTCCAGGAGTTGGTGATGGACAGGGAGGCCTGGCGTGCTGTGATTCATGGGGTTGCAAAGAGTCGGACACGACTGAGCAACTGAACTGAACTGAATTGAAGGCCTTTCATGACTCGTCCCCACTGCTTCTCCTTGTGTTCTCCTTGTTCACTCTTTCCAGCCAATTGGCCTCCTTGCTGTCTTTCGGTGACGTCAGCATATCACATCTGAGGGTCTTAGCATTTGCTGTCTCCTTTGCTTGGAGCTCTTTTCTCAGAGACCTGCGTGCCTCACTCCCTCAGTCAGGTTGTCTGTTTCAAAGTATTCAAATGCTACCTTAACAGAAACGCTTTCTCCAGGCATTCTACCTGAGTCAGACACCTCCCCAATTCGCCTCTCCACTATCCATCCCTTTTCATGCTTAATTTTTCTTCACAGCTCTTCATCACCCTGTATCATATGATATGTCCGTCTGTTTGTTTCAGGTCTGTCTTTTCCTGCTTGAATGTAGCTATTCAATACTGCATTCCCAAAGCCTAAAACACCATCTGGCACAAGCAAGAATTCAATAAATATTTGTTGGGTGAGTGGATGACTGATTAAATCCGATGGAAGTAGAGGTTTGAGTGACTCACTAGCATTGACATGTAATCTGCACAGTGAATGTTTGTCACAGTTATCAACATTTTCTTCAAATTAATCCACTTTCTAATAATCTTGTCTCATTAGTGTAAAATGACTCCTCAATGTTGGGCCAAGTGCCAGGTTTTTCCTGGAAAGATTAGCAAGAAAGACCAGCAGAGTGCTCGAGCTGAGCCCCTGATATCTGAGAAGAGGGCCATGGCACTCCTGGGACTTCGACAATGATCTCACACTTATCTGAATTTCCCCGGAAGGAAGCCTGGGCTATGTATGTCCCTCTCTGTGGATGAAGTGGAGGGAAGGGGGGATATTAGTTAGGGTTCTCCAGAGAGACTACTGACAAGACACACACACACAGAGACACATCTACCCATCTATCCACCCATCTATCTATCTATCTGTATCAGAAAGCTGTGTGGAATAGAGGCAGGGGGTGGGTAAGATTGGAGAGGAGGAGTCAGCTAAGAGGAAAGAAATGGAGATGAGAGACAAGTAGATCTGAAGAAAGAGGAATTGGGGCATGTCAGCTGAAGGCCCCTGCCTCAGTAAAGCATGTGTAGAGGCTCTCCTGAAAATACTGACATTGGCAAAGGCAGTTCGTGGGGTTTGAAGGGAGAAGATAAAGGCAGCTTGTTGGCCAGAGAAGTGAGGAAACCCTGGACTGAATGAGGGGCTACAAGAAGGCTCCCCAGTGGATGGAGGGTGTGACTCAGACCCTCCTGAAGCCCTCACTGGCAAAGGGTTTGGGGACCAGACAAGAGGGGACTGGGAGAGGACTGGGAGTCAAGAATGCCGGAGGGTGCTGGTTGACCTGCACTGGAGACCCTGGGAGAGGCCCAAGGCCTGGAAGTCATCCAGGGGCTCCAGGGCAGGCTGGCAGAAACGGAAATGTGAGGTTGGATTGGGGACTGCACTCTCCAAGGGAGGGTCTGCAGCCCGAGGAAGGGACAGGAGTTCATCATGGTGACCATGTCCTCATATCCCTGTAGCTGCTCTTGCCCTGTCTGGAACAGCCCTGCCCTTGACGTGTCCCTGCAGCCCCACACATGCCTCATTCACTGATGGCTCAGATGGGGACAGCTATCTCCTTCTCTGTGCTCCCAGCGCCTGGGCTTGCCTCCTCGCAGCACTTGTCAGGCTGGATTGAAGGTGACCCTGTCCATCTACTTCTCCCACAACCCCCAGCCGTGGGACTGTGATTTCTTGAGGGAACAGGCTTATGTCTTGCTCATTTGTGGGGCCCTCTGTGGGTCTTCAGACAACTATGTCCTGAAATGGGGCTCTCCTGAGGATGGGTTTATGCCCAGGATTCCAAGTGAGAGTAAGTGGAGGGCTGTGGTAGGAGGCTGGGTGTCACCTCTCCCTTGCTCTTTGCTTTCCCTCCCTTCCTTCCTTTTCTTTTTAAAGGTTTTTTTTAATGTGGACCATTTAAAAAATCTTTATTGAATTTTTATAATATTGCTTCCGTTGTTTATGTTCTGTTTTTTTGACCCTGAGGCATGTGGGATCTTAGCTCTCCCACCAGGGATCGAACTCACCCCCCCCCCCCCCCCCCACTGCATTGGAAGATGAAGTCTTAACCACTGGACCACCAGGAAGTCTCTTTCCTCTCATTTTTCAAATTGAAATATAGTTGATCTACAATATTGTATTCGTTGCAGCTGTAGAGGGTAGTGATTCAGTATTTTTATAGCTTATGCTCCATTAAAAGTTATTATAAGGTAATGGCTATAATTCCTCCACTCTGTTGTACAAGCTATCCTTGTTGCTTATCTATTTTATACATATTCCCTCTCCTCCTTTCCTCCTTCCTAACCCGGCCTGGCGTGCTGCGATTCATGGGGTCGCAAAGAGTCGGACACGACTGAGCGACTGAACTGAACCCGGCTCTTCCGTTCTCTGTTCTGGGGAAAAGAGAGCAATCCAGACTAGATGATAGCCTCAGACTATCATCAAAGTCTAAGCAGCCTCCGCGCTCAAGCGGAGCGCTTTCAAAGCTCAGACCCACCTGAGACGGGGAACGAGAAGAGCCGCGCCGCGCGGGAAAGCGGCGGCCCCAGGGAGGGTCGGTAGGGGGCGCCTGGAGTAGACAGTCGGCCTCCTTGCCTTCCCCTGTGGGTGATCTCAGACTGGGTTAACAGCAGTATCACAGATGGGAAGCTTATGGTCATAGCAGAGGGCTTGCGCGGCCATTCCCCGGCTGCGTAATCCAGTGCCACCCACAATCTTAGTTTTCAGTTATAAAATGGGTTTAGTAATAGGACCATAAAACGTGAAAATGTTCTCAAAGCGTTTTCACATCTGTTACTGATAGAGGCTAGCTGTCTCTAGGACTTAAATTTCCCGATTTCCCACCTAATACCTTTTGCATCCATCAAACATGTTTGGCAGGGCTAAGAATGAAAAATCTTCCTTGGATGGGCCGCCTCTCTGAGGATGATAAGTTCTCAACAACTACTGTAAACGCTGTTGGCCCCACTCCTGCCTGGGCTTTTTATTATCTAGTGGGGGTGCCCTAGAGAGGGAATTGTAGGCAACAAAAAGGATGAAAAGTTGCTCTGCCAACCCTGATTGAGCCCTTTAATAAATATTCAACAAATGTTCATCGAGCACTATTATATGTAAGGCTGTTCCAGGCACTGGGGATACAGCGGTGAGTCAGATAGCATGACAATTCTGGACTGCTTTTTCACTTTTAAAGTCTTGACCAATCCTGTCCTAGATGGCACTAGTGGTAAAGAACCTTCCTGCCAATACAGGTAGAGGTAAGAGAAGGCAGGTTCTATCCCTGGGTAGGGAAGATCCCCTGGAAGTGGGCAGGCAACCCACTCCAGTATTCTTGCCTGCAGAATCCCTTGGACAGAGGAGCCTGGTGGGCTACAGTCCATGGGGTCACACCGAGTCAGACACAACTGAAGTGACTTAGCATGCTCATCCTAGATTAGTTTCAGGTTTCCCTAAATCCGGGGTCAGAAGGCTCTGCCTCTCCACCCTCAATCCCAGCCCCTGTCCTCTGTTAATGACAGCCTTGGAGGAGCTCTGTGCCAGGGTCGAAACATCAGGCTCAGAAATGCCAAGGCTTTGGAGGCCAGGGGCTGACACCTCCCCACGCCCATCTCTCCCACAGCTTCCTCAGGGAGTTTTACCCTCATAAAGAGTGATGAACTCTGGGCTTTGTCAGGCAAAAGTCATCCTTAGAGTCTGACTGAACTCACCCAGCACAATGTGTGGCTGAGTTTGGGCTGGTTCCCTCTCCCCCTCCTCTACTGTGCTCTCTCTCAGAGAACTCAGTCTCGAATTCCTCAGCCTTAACTCTGGGTGTCAGCTTGAGCCTTCCTGAGATTTCCCAGTTGCTGGTTCTCTCTGTGTCTGAGTTTCTAATCCCCAGGCTCCTGCTTTTGCTCAGCGTTCCGGAATCCAGGTCTATAGCACCTGAGAAGTGAAACCATGGCTAATGATCTTTAGGGATTCCCATAGCGCCTGCTGAGATGGAGGCAGCCCAGGCCCCTGATGGCACAAAGAGGCCTGGAGCCTGGTCCTCCTGCTCTTACTCATTTGCTGTGAAATGTAGGGTAGGTCACTTTCCTTCTCTGGGCTCAGATTACTCGTTTGTTCATCTACCCATTCATCTACCAGTCTAGTAAACATTTTGACAACTATTCATCTCCTGGCACTGTTGGATAAAGTCTCAGCCCCTCAGCACAGCATTTAAGGCCCCTCATAGTCTGAACCATGTAGGAGAGAGCTGGATAAGAGATTTTGTTTCCTGAACAGTTTTTATTCTGCGCTGACTGCCCAGCCCTTCACACACCACCCCCCGGAGCCACGGCTGGTCTCCTGTCCAGGTAGTCTGGCAGGGACACATGCAGGGTACCTGAGTGCAAAGAAGCTCTGTCCTTCCTAGAATTTCCTGGGAATTTTGGCTGCCTGCTACTAAAAGACCCAACGGTTTTGAAAGGTCTTCCAGTCCCTGAATTCAGGCCTAAACCTGGGGGTGGGGTGGAGCACAGAGAAGCAGGTTATAATGAGAACCAGGTGACCTGGAGAGGCTCAGTGGAGTAGGTCTCTGGGTGCACAGTCCAGGGAAGAAGAGGAAAGGTGGGAGGAGAAAGAGTTCTGTAGGAGTTGAAACCAGGAGAGACCTGGGAGTGGTCATGGGCAGATTGGTGTGACTCAGAAATGGGGACTTGAGTTTGCTGCTGCCTTGGTGTCCAGACTGCCGGGGAGAGACAGTCTGGGCAAACTGGGTGTGTGTCCTGTTCCGTCATTGACCCACAGTGCTTAGCTCAGCTTATGACATGTGGCTCAGGAGACGTGTGGCTTATGATGTGTGGCTCAGAGTAAATTCCAGGGCTTGAACAAGAGCTTTGGGGAAGAGACTTGATCTTTTCCCACTGGACTTGTATCCGAGAAGACGAAGGCTTGGAGTTGCTGGAAGCCATTTTCCCTTAGCTGTGACATCTGAGATTGAAGTCAAAAAGGTGGAGAGCAGAGCAGGGGCAGAGCTCAAATTATCATCATTTGAGCCTCTTATGCTGCTTTGCCTGAAGCTGCCCATCCCTGGGACTTTTTAGTTTCATGCCCCTCGCCTATTATTTTTTTTTTTGCTTGAACCAATTAGATTTGTGTGTGTATGCATGTGTTTTAATCCCTTGCAACTAAAAAGTCCTACCCAATATAGAGACCACGATAAAATCCATCTTTATTAATAAAGGCAATGTGGTGGGAAGGTTCTTCAAGAGACCGTTGGAATTCAGCCCACAGTGACTTAGTGGTGATCATCTGCTAATGACGGCTGCCCTGTGCAGGGCTAGGAGGGCCTCACTGACCAGAGACTGGCAGCCTGGGGGCTCAGGAGAGCTGTTTATGGGTCCAAGTGAGGCAGGCCCAGAGCCTGTCCACTTGGTCACAAGTGCACCTGCCCTGCACCGCTTGTACTACTGTCTGGCTACTGTCTGCAGCCCAAGATAAGTCCGCTCACGTAGTCACAGGGAAAAGGGATTAATTAGACACCAAGTCTGGGACTTAATCTCCTCCTGGAGAGGGTATGTGCTTCTGAAGGTCCCACCTGAAAGCAAAGACGGAGAGAGGTATTCCGTGTCCCTTTGATGTCCTTCATTATAGCAGTCATGAAGTTGTCACTCCCTCACTATGACTTAGCCTAACATCTCTTCCCCAAGTGGATTTCTGGATCTTGACCTGGAAAAGTGGAGCCTAGACAGGGAGCCAGGCTACCCTGGTGGCTCAGATGGTAAAGAATCCACTTGCAATGCAGGGGACCTGAGTTTGATCCATGAGTCGGGATGATCCCCTGGAAAAGGGAATGGCTACACACTTTAGTATTCTTGCCTGGAGAATTCCATGGACAGAGGAGCCTGGCAGGCTATAGTCCACGGGTCGCAAAAGGTCGAACACTACTGAGCAAATAACACACACACACACACACACACACACACACACAGGAAGCCAGGACCTCTAGCCTGCAGAGGTCTTCAAATGCAGCAGATGGAAGTGAATACTAGAACAGATTATGTAGAATTTTAAGTTTTCTGGACTTATACTCAAAGCAGAAGTGAAGTTCCCTCAATAGTAAATGGTCCCATACAGAGGAGAACTTTGTTATCCTAAATAATTTATTTGCCGCCTGTATAAATTAACCACAACTTTTATATGTTCCAACTTTTATAAAACGTTCACTTGTGTAACTACATGTTGATACCTTGAAACTGGTACTTTGTCTATCAGCTGATGGACTTTGTGTTCCTTCTTGGTGGCCAATTGCTCCCTGCTGCTGCTAGCGGATGAGGGACCGAGTCTCTACCTTGGGGTGGGGCCACAGGAAGTATGTATGGTGGAGTTGGCCTCATTGCCCTCCATGTGCCAAGGGACCGCTAGTCCCCTGGATGCTCGGGGCCTGGAACTTGCCTGTTGATATAAGATTGCTGAACAGGGTAGTTGCTTCCATCTCCCTTCTTCCCTCCTGTGGTCCTTGCATCTTGTGGGGTGGGGAAGGAGCTTGGTGGCTTATGTTCTCGGTGATGGCAAAGGTGATCTTCTGCCTGGGGATGGTGGAGATTTTGCTAATCTGTAGTAGAGGAGATGAGGGTAGCAAGGGATGGTGGAATCTTGGAATAGAAGCCACAGCGTGGACTTCTCCAGGCCCCATGGAACAACAGAGAGATGTCCATGAAGCCTTGCACCTGCCAGGACCCAAGGTGAGTAATAACTGTGATGTTTTTGCAAATATAAAACTGATGTGTTTAATTAATTATACCTCTTAACGTCATTGTTTTCCCTCGAAGAGCCAGTTATAAAGATGATCACTAGAGGGCAGGAGAGACTTCTTTACCAAGACAGCAGGCTTCCAACCCGGGCCAGCACTTTCCCATACCTGGGGCTGAACTGCCTGATGCTTCCCCATTCATATAGGAAATGAGAATATGTGTATGGCACACTGGGGTAAACTGAAGGGAACTTGGGGATACCTGTCCAGCATTTTTTCACATTTTGTACTTATAGTAAGATACAAAGTAAAGGAGAATTCGGTTCAGTTCAGTTCAGTCGCTCAATTGTGTCTGACTCTTTGAGACCCCATGGACTGTAGCGCGCCAGGCCTCCCTGTCCATCACCAACTCCCGGAGTCCACTCAAACTCATGTCCATTGAGTTGGTGATATCATCCAACCATCTCATCCTCTGTTGTCCCCTTCTCCTCGCACCCTCAATCTTTCTTAGCATCAGGGTCTTTTCCAATGAGTCAATTCTTATCAGGTGGCCAAAGTATTAGGGTTTCAGCTTCAACATCAGTCCTTCCAATGAATATTCAGGACTGATCTCCTTTAGGATGGACTGGTTGGATCTCTTTGCAGTCCAAGGGATGCTCAAGAGTGTTCTCCAACACTACAGTTAAAAGCATCAATTCTTTGGTGTTCAGCTTTTTTATACTCCAACTCTCACATCCATACATGACCACTGGAAAAACCATAGCCTTGACTTGACGGACCTTTGTTGGTAGAGTAATGTCTCTGCTTTTTAATATGCCCTCTAGGTTGGTCATAACTTTCCTTCCAAGGAGTAAGTGTCTGTTAATTTCATGGCTGCAGTCACCATCTGCAGTGATTTTGGAGCCCCCCAAAATAAAGTCTGCCACTGTTTCTCCACCTATTTGCCATGAAGTGATGGGACCAGATGCCATGATCTTAGTTTTCTGAATGTTGAAGTTTAAGCCAACTTTTTCACTCTCCTCTTTCACTTTCATCAAGAGGCTCTTTAGTTCTTCTTCACTTTCTGCCATAAGGGTGATGTCATCTGCATATCTGAGGTTACTGATATTTCTCCTGGCAATCTGGATTCCAGCTTGTGCTTCTCCCTCCAGCCCAGGGTTCCTCATGAAGTACTCTGCATATAAGTTAAATAAGCAGGTGACAATATATAGCCTTGACACAGACCTTTTCCTATTTGGATCCAAAGGAGAATAATAATATTGAATTTGTATAAAATTCTAAATAAAATTATATCAAATATTTTACTGTTAAATATGAGTTGGCATCCACTAACATATCTTTCTATATCTAATTTTAAACTTAAATGGAGACACGAAATTCCTGATCAAGATTTTTAGTTATTTCTTCAAATGATGACTATCAAGAATAATCATCATTGATGAGAAAATTCATTCATACAAACTGGTGATAAAGAAATTAAAAACAACTTTATAATGGCTCAAAAATTTACAGCAGTTGAAATTAGGTTTTGAAGACTATAAGCTTTTGCTCTTCTTTTATTGATTAATGCAGTGCTGAAATTTCTTGTGATAAGGCATTGGATTTAGCATCCATTGAATCTCTTGGATTTGAGTATATTGAAATAATGATGATTCATTAATTTGCATAATGCACATGCATTCTTAGAGCAATCATCCTGCAGCCAGCTGGGTGTAACTAAAAAAAAACTCAGCTGCTGAAAAAGATAAGAAGCAGGCCATATACAGAGAGTAACCATTGTCCTGATTTGTCCTGAAGGGTTCTGACTTACATCTTCCAACTTGACATGACTATTCATAGCGCCTCCTTTCACTCAAAAACAAAAAAAAAATTGCATCAGTTTGTCACTTTGGTGTTGATACACATAACATGGATGAATGTCAAAAACATTCTGAGTGAAAAAAGCCAGACACCAGAAAAGTACATGCTGTATGATTGATTTCATTTATTTGAAATTCTAGAACAGGCACAACAACTTTGTAATGATGGAAAGCAGATGAATAGCTGTCTGGGGCAATGGGGTGGGGCAGGGGAGTGGGCGATGACTGCCAAGGGGTACATAGGAACTTCTGCGGCAATGGCAAGGTTTTCTATCTTGGTTGTGACAGTGATCACCCTGGTAGATCACCCACATATACATTTTTCAAAACACATAGTTTTGTATAAAATATTTTAAATGGATGTATTTTATTGTGTATAAATGATACCTCATTAAAGTTGATTTAAAAAGATAAGATGGGGACTTCCCTGGTGGTCCAGTGGCTAAGGCTTGGAGCTCCCAGTGCAAGGGGCCTGGGTTCAATCCTTGGTCAGGGAACTAGATCCCACATGCCACAACTAAAAGATGTCACATGCTGCAACTAAGATCCAGCATGGCCAAATAAATAAATAAAGTAAAATAAAATTAAGAAAGTGTATAGTTTGGTCAAGAGACTATCCGGTTTCTGTTTAGGGCTGCCACCTGATGCTGTGCCCATCAGGAACTCCCTCACCTGCCCCATCCCCACCCCTTGGTGGGCACTCTGTGGTCTCTGGGCATGTGGGACACAGTTCTTCTGAGCCACAGGGGGCAGCAGCACTCGCTGCAGCTGGTGGCCAGAAGACACATGCTGGTGGCGGGGGCCCCCTCTGCTGATTGGGGCAAGATCATCGTCCTTGCTGCCGAAGGGGTCTTCTTGGGGGAGGGGCGCCCTCCAAGGAACTGTAGGCCAGGCTCTCCCCAGGAGTGACCAGCTCACGTGGTTTAGCTGCCTATGCACCCCAGGGCTGTGGGCATCACACCATTTTGCTGCACCTCCTCGGTCCCCTGGAGGCATGCCTAGTAGAAAGCTCTGGCTTAGGGAGGGTGTCTATGCCAGTCCCTAAGCCTTAACCGTGAGGCTGGAGTCAGAAACAGGGAGGACCTTATGTAAAGGAAATGAACCAACTCCCGAATCTTGGCCCCAGGAAGTAGGGAAAGATGAGAGCGGGCAGGAGGAGAGATGTGAGAGCTGTCAGATACATGGGTCTTAAATCCCCTTTCTGAACTTCGGTCTAGAATGGGTGTCAGGCATACTTTTCTCTAAAGGGCTAGAGTAAGTGTTTTAGGCTTCCAAGTAGTCCTAGCTCTGTTGCAACCACTAAAATCTGCATTGTAATTTGAAAGCAGCCATACAGAAGTGAATGACTGAAGTTGCATCAATACAACTTAATTTATGGATGCTGAAATTTGAACTCACATAATTTTCATGTGTCACAAAATATGATTTTTCTTTTGATTTTTTTCCCCAACCATTTATAAATGGAAAAAACATTCTTAGCTTACAGGCCTTACTTAAAACACAGGTGGTGGGCTGGATTTGGCTGGCTGGGCACAACTTGCCAACTACTGGTCTAGAGAGGTGTGTTTAGTATGGGGAAACTGAAGGTACATGGAGAAGGAAATGGCACCCTACTCCTGTGTTCTTGGCTGGAGAATCCCAAGGACAGAGGAGCCTGCGGGACTACAGGCCATAGGGTCACAAAGAGTTGGACACGACTGAGGTGACTTAGCATGCACTGGGGTGCAGCGCTTCTGGAAAGGGATGGCTCTTTGATTTCTGGGTTTCAACATAGTTAAATAGGCCATGACCTTTAGTGTTACCAAGACATTCTTAGTTCCTGTTTGATTTGCACGCAGAAGTTCTCTCAGCCCCTGAGGAACTTTCTGAGTACAACCCCAATTCAGAATATCAAATATATTGTTAGACTTTTGGTCATTTGGTTTTGACTTTCAAGTACGTTTTTGGGAACCATTTGGCATGACGATTAAAATTATAAAAGAGGGCCATGCTGCTGCTGCTGTTGCGGAGTCGCTTCAGTCGTGTCTGACTCTTCCCGACCCCATGGACTGCAGCCCACCAGGCTCCTCCGCTCATGGGACTTTCCAGGCAAGAGTACCGGAGTAGGGTGCCATTGCCTTCCCCAAGAGGGCCATAAATTGACATAAAAATATGTGGGGAACCAAAAGTTATGAATGACCAAATTCTGTGTTTTGAGATCTATAAAAAGGTGTGTGTGCGGTGGCTACCTGAATAAATTCCAGGGTGGGGGCCTCTTCAGGTACCATTTTAGGGAGCTAATTCGACGTGTAGCATCAAGGTCCACTGTAGTCACTGCGCCTGGTTTCCAGCACAGGCGGGCCAGGGAAGCCGAGTTCTGACCGGAAGGGCCAGATTAGCTAGGCCCTGTTTGCGCATGCGTGATGCCTAACGCCGGCATGCCTTTGCGCAGCCCGCATGCACAGGTGTCTCTCAGCCAACTGTGTTTTCTGCTTTCTGTCTCCTTTCTTCCTGGGCCCCAGGTCTCATTCTCATTCTGCAGCACCGGATCCTTCTTTCCTTATTCCCTTTCCTTCCTCCTTGTCACAGGCGGTCATTTGGTTTTGCTCTCAGTTTTTTTTTTTTTTTTTTTGCTGACATCAGGAGTTGGTGGCTCAGGTTGGCACTGAGACAAAGATTTTGGCCCTCCCACTCTGTCCCTGGTGGGTCGGGGGGAGGTTTTTCCTGCACCCACTGTTTGTGAATTGAGTGAGGGAAAATGGCAGTCTGATTCAGGAATCACTGAAGCTAAACAGCATCCCTGGCTACCTCACTCACTCTTCAGTTGGAAGCCAGCCTAAAAAGTCCTGCTCCCAGGACGGTGCGGTCATCAGAGGACTGGCTGCCCTGACTTCTCTGTTCTCTTCCCTCAGTCCCTCTGCTCTTCCTGTCATTGCCATCTTTCCTGTGATCCTTAGACCCGCCTCCCCACAGGGGCTGGGCAGGGCTGTGTGTATCCCCCTAGGACCTAAACCAGGGCCAGGCCCAGAGTGGGCCTTGATGATATTTGTTGGCTAGAATTGAATCAGCAGTTCACTAGCAGGATCTGTCCAGTCTGGCTGGAATCTGGGAGCGTTAGCCAGCCCCTGCTGCCTGGCCTCAAGGGACCTTAGTCACCGAGGATGCCTGTGGGTCACTTACTCCAGAACAGTCTGTTGTGTTGACTAACTGGGCATCCTGGGGACCTCGGAGGGTGGGGGGATGCAGATGAGAACAAGATCAGGGCTCCAGAAAGGGACTTTGGTAGGAACTTTGCCATGGGGTAGAAGCAGAGAGAGCAGAAGCAGAGAGCGGGGAGTGAGATCCTAGCCCCAGCCTTGGTCCTGGTTTTCCTGCTGGGGCCCTGCCCTGCTGGAAAGAGAAGCTGGCAGCCTCTCCCAGGGAGAACCAGGACTCATACGCGGCAGTGTGAGTGCTCCGGCAGCGTCCCCTGGTGACCCAGTCCCTCACCTCCACTGGGGTCTGACAAGAGGGAGTTTCAGCTCTCAGGTTTCCTCTGCTGAGGGCTCTGGGGATAACTGCTGTGGGAAAGGGCAATTTTGGGTGGCAAGAAAGGGATTTCTGTGAGGCCCACTATTTTGTGGGTTGGGTGGAGGCACCTGGGAGGTGTTGGAAGCTTGGTGGGTGGAACCTGCAGCTTGGGCCTCTGTGACCTGAGTTATGGCTTCTGCTTTCATCTTTAACGTGCTTGTTCTTTCCTCCACAAAGGATGATAAAAGGAGAACTTCTAGCGTCCGCCTCTGTTTAGACACTGACAGGAAGCTCACAGTCTAGAGCGTGGAGGGGGATGTACGATTTAATAAGAAACTGCATAAAATGAAGAGGTGGGGCTCAGGAGGGGTGCCCAACTCTGCCTGGGGGTGGGGCTTGTGGGGACACCTTCCCAGTGCAAATGGTGCTTTTGCAGAAGTGGGTGGGCGGCAGGAGGATGGTCATTCAAGCAGAGGGAACAGCATTTGCCAAGGCGTGGATGTGGGAGAGTTCAAGCTGTCATCCCTCCCTTCAGGCAGTCAGGAAGCTTTGCCACAGTGCTTGGGAGGGGCATTCAGGATGTTCTTTTAAGAACTCCCAAGGGGCCCACCATGAGGGGTATGGTCAGCATTTGGGTGGTGTCTGAAAGCATTAAATACTGCTGGCTTCCGCTAAAGCCTCTAGCTGCCAGCCCTGGGTGTGCATTCTATTCTTCCAGTCTAGGGGGCTCAGCACTCCCCCTGCTCCTTCACCTCCCCTCAGCCTCAACTGCAGTCCCTGGAGAAAGCCTTGAATTATGAGAAGGAGGCTCAAAACAAGGCCCCTGTGTTTGATGGCTGTGATAGTGGCCGCCGCCCGGGTTAGATTCTGTGTGTCTGGTGGGTACAGACCAGCCCAAAGGAATGTGGGAGCCAGTTCCCACTTTTTATATTAATTTTTATTTTATATCATAGCATGGCTGATTTACAATGTTGTGTTAGTTTCAGGTAAGTGATTCAGTTATACACACACACATATCCATTCTTTTTCAGATTCTTTTCCAACATAGGTTATTACAGAATATTAACTAGAGTTCCCTGTGCTATACAGTAGGTCTTTGTTGATTATCTATTTTATGATAATAGTGTGTATATGCTATTTCCAAACTCCCAATTTATCCCTCCACCATCTCGCCCCTTTGGTAACCATGTTTGCTTTCTATGTCTGTGATCTGTCTCCATCTTATAAATAGGTTCATTTGCATCATCTTTTTAGATTCCACGTGTAAGTGGTATCATAAGATATTTCTCTTTTTTGTCTGACTTACTTCGTTTAGTATGACACTCTCTTGGTCCATCCATGTGCTGCAAATGGCATTTCGTTCCTTCCAGCTTCCACTTAACACCTGTGTCTGCTTTGATCTCACAACTTCTAAGACAGCAGTGTGCTCCCCACTATGTCTCTTGGGAATCCTGGCCCCCAGGATTAGTGTTGGAGGAGCTTAAGCTCAAGAATCACCTTCTCTTCCAGGCACAGATGATTTGGGGATGTTGGCTCCCACATTGGCAAAATGGAGATCAAACTTATTGAAGTTTGAGAAGTTTTAAAGAATGTTAATAGCTGACAACAGAGTTCTTGTGCTGGACGTCTCAAATTGGAACACGCAATGCTGTACCGAGGGTAAGCTGAGTTAGGATAAATATGGACTGTCTTTCTGGAGCATCAATTTGATGTGAATTGTTTGTGGGGAATACCACTCCCAGCTGTGTTTATTGAAACAAACATATATATAGGAGTAGAATGCAAAATTTACATAAATGTTTAAGTGAATAGGGAGCCCTGATAGAAATCTTGAGTTTAGAAGCATTCTCAGGCTCTCCTCCGAGACTTTTGAGATTTGCACTCTTTTCTCTGCTCTGAGCTTTGCCACTCTCTCTACATTTTATGAATGATAACAGTAGGTCCTGAGAGAGGTGGGCTGGTGACTTGCCTAAGTGATGCCATAGACTGCAAGGTGGGGATGTGGTTGGAACCCGCATGGCTGGACTCTGCATTTAGCATGTTGTCTACACGCAAAAGTGAATCTCAGGCACCGTGTTTTAGGATTTTGGTTCCAGTCGTGCCACGGAAATAGCTAAATCCCACCTGTCAGAGTGGTCTTTGAGCATGTTGGAGGGAAGGTAGGGGCAGTGGAAGGAGGCAGAAACTGAAAGTCAAGAGACTGCACTTTATTCTTGAACAGTTCATTCAGTCATTAAGTTCTGTGACTTGAGGCAAATTGCTCAGCTTCCCTGTGCTTGGCCTTATCTGTAAAATGGGATGGCTACACAAGATACTAGCAACCTGGTCTTCTAGGAAGTGGGACACTGCTTGCCTTCCCAGACTCTCCACACCTGCAGCTGGGCCCTTCCTGGCCATTCTAGAGCCTCCGAGGGAGGGGTGGCTTGCAGCTCAGTTGATCACCCTGCATAACAGTGAGCAAGGGATGCTGCAAAGGGGCCTGGACAAGGGCTAGAATATCAGCCTTTTACAGGATTACTCCGCTTTTGTTGGGGATCCTCTGGCTACAAGGTTGAGGTCAGAGCCACTTGAGGTGTCCTTGTAAGGGGTGCTTGTGTGAGGATGTACTGGGCCATCTCACAGCCTGGGGGAAGAAGAACTGCCCGACGCTGGCCTGACCCTGGCACCCAAATCTGTCCCTACATCCTGGGGCAGCAGCATCATTCATCTTCACTGCTTTCTCTCTCTTCTCATTTTGACCGGCTCCCTCTGCTTGCACATAGCCAACTTGGCTGCCAGCCCAGCAAGGGTGTTGCCCACAGCTCCTCAGGCTGCTACAGAGAGAGCTGCTGGCTGGGGAGGGTGATATGAGCCTCGCCAATCAGTACGTGAGTCTTATTCACCTCTCCTGCTTTCAGCTCAGTGCCTCACCTTTACCTTCCCCCAGTTAAGGATCTCTTATCCTTGAGTTTCTCAGGATCAGTTTCTGCAGAGATTAAACCATTCCCCAGCATGATAGTTATGATAGTTTCCTGGCAGGGTAGGATTAGGGAAGGGTTCTGGGAGAGCCAACTCTTCCTTATAAAGACTTTCTCCCTATTTTCAGCCCTCTTCTCACCTGGCTTAAGTTGGTGAGCCTTGCTGGGGTTTGCTGATTGGAATCAGCTTGCTTCTTGTTGGCATCCCCACCCTTCCTTCGCAGGCACTTTGGCTTCAGTTTTCCCTGCTTTGCTTAGTCGACATTATCCAGGCTCTTGCTGCTTCTAAGGATTTGTTAACTTCTCTTGTCCTCTGTCACCTTCATCCCATTCTCTTTGCTCTTGTGGGACTCATTCATTTTTAGTTCATCGCTTACACTTTAGTGGGTGTCAGGAGGGAATGGAGATAAACATGTGTTTAAACCTGTCCATGCTTAACAGGAAGTCCTGGTCACCATTTAAGACATTCTTTCATCTCTGACAGTCCTTTGAAACTCTTCTTGTCAAGGACACATATTATTTTCACATTGCCAAATCTAAAGGTCACTTCACTGCCTCAGCAATAATGTCTCTCAGCAGCATTGCACATACATTTTCATTGCAGTATAATTGCTTTACAATGTTGTGTGAGTCTCTGCTGTGTGACAACATGCATTAGCAATCTGTGTATATATCTCCCCTCCCTCTGGAGCCTCCCTGCCCTCCCCCCATGGTCCCGCCCCTCTAGGTCCTCACACAGCGCCCAGCTGGGTCGCCTGTGCTATACAGTGGCTTCCCGCCAGCCAGCTGCTTCACACACGGCGGCGCATATATGTCAGGGCTACTTCCTCATTGAGGCCCACCTCTCCTTCCTCACCTGTGTCCATAAGTCCGTCCTCTACATCTGCATCTCTATTCCTGTCCTGCACATAGGCTCATCAACACCATTTTCCTACATTCTATACATATGCATTAATATACCATATTTTTCTCATTCTGATCTACTTCACTCTGTATGATAGGCAGCAATCCATGCACTTGACCCTTCCTTCTTCTTGAACAATTGACTTCTTTTGACCTTCATGGTGACCCATTCTTCTGATTTGTCTATTTCATACACTTGCTGCCTTCACTTTCTTTTGCTAATTCTTCCCCTTCTGAGAATCCCCAATGGACACTCTTCCTGACCCTCTTCTGTTTACCTGTACTCATTCCCTGTTGAATCTGATCTAGTTCTGGAGCTTTTAATGCCTCCTAAAAGGTAGTAACCCCCACATATCCATCTCCAGTGCTGATATCTCTGAACTTCAACTTATTGGACCTCTCTATTTGGATACCTAACAGGCAAAACTAGAAGTCCTGATTTTCCCTTCAGCCTGTTCCTTCCTGATGTTCTAAATGGCATGCCCACACATCCAGTTGTTCAAGACCAAAGCCCAAGGTCATGCTTCACTCTGTTCTCTCCTTCTCTGCTCCTTTTCACTGTATCAGCAAGCCCTGTCAGTGCTTTCACAATGTACTGTTATGTCCACTTCTTTCCAATTCCACTGCAACTGCCCCATGAAGGCCACCATCACGTCTTGCTTGGACTACGCCAATACCTCTTGATTGATTTATCTGCTGTCACCATGACTCCCCATGTCCCTTGAGCCACCTTCCACACTGTAGCCAAAATGATTCCACTAAAAATGTCTATCAGGCCCCAATTCACCTAAAGCAGGCATCAAGAAATGATGGCCTGCTGGCTAAATCTGTCCTGCCATCAGTTTTTATATGAACCCTAATGGTTCAATCCTTGGGTCAGGAAGATCTCTTGGAGGAGGGCATGGCAACCTATTCCAGTATTCTCAGCTGAGAAATCCCAAGGACAGAGGAGCCTGGTGGGCTACAGCCCATGGGGTCACAAAGAGTCAGACATGACTGAAGCAATTTAGCACACACAAGCCAAGAATAGTGCTAACGTCTAGCAAAAAAATTGAAAGAATAATAATATTTCAAGTCACATGAAAGTTATTGCTGTTATTGTTCAGTTGCCCTGTCATATCTGACTCTTTGCAACCCCATGGACTGCAGCACGCCAAATGAAAATTATATGAAATTCAAATTTCAGTGTTTATAAATAAAGTTGTACTGGAACACAGCTATAGGCAGTCACTTATGTATTGTCATGGCTGCTTTTGCACTATAAGGACAGAGCTGTGAGGTTGTGATAGAGCCCTTATGGCCTCAAAGCCTTGAATATTTATTATCTGGATCTTTACAGAAAAAGTTTACTGACTCCTGACCTAATCACAAATAGAGTTTAATGCTATGACCATTTACAATTTTGTGATGGGAGTATATGGACAGCATGTGTTTTCCTTGTGAGAATTAAGGAGTTATTCAAGGCATTTGTTTCTTTGGGAGAAACTCTTTGGATTGGGCTTCAGTTCAGTTCAGTTCAGTTGCTCAGTCATGTCTGACTCTTTGCGACCCCGTGAATTGCAGCACGCCAGTTCTCCCTGTCCATCACCAACTCCTGGACTTCACTCAAACTCACGTCCATCGAGTTGGTGATGCCATCCAGCCATCTCATCCTCTGTTGTCCCCTTCTCCTCCTGCCCCCAATCCCTCCCAGCATAGAGTCTTTTCCAATGAGTCAGCTCTTTGCATGAGATGGCCAAAATACCAGAGTTTCAGCTTTAGCATCATTCCTTCCAAAGAACACCCAGGATTGATCTCCTTTAGAATGGACTGGTTGGATCTCCCTGCAGTCCAAGGGACTCTCAAGAGTCTTCTCCGACACCACAGTTCAAAAGCATCAATTGTTTGGCACTCAGCTTTTTTCACAGTCCAACTCTCACATCCATACATGACTACTGGAAAAACCATAGCCTTGACTAGACGGACCTTTGTTGGCAAAGTAATGTCTCTGCTTTTTAATATGCTGTCTAGGTTGGTCACAACTTTCCTTCCAAGGAGTAAGCATTTTTTAATTTCATGGCTGCAATCACCATCTGCAGTGATTTTGGAGCCCCCAAAAATAAAGTCTGACACTGTTTCTAAATCTACAATAATTCTAAATAAAGAAGAATCTTATATCTTGTTTGAAGTCTAAGAGTGAAGATGCACTGATTATCAGAAGTTATTTAAAGATTCAGTCAAAACAAGACTTGCTAATGGATTAGAATGAATAATTTCCTCACCTGACTTGTAAACATGTTCTTAATGGAGAAATCAGGGGTGCCTTAGCAAATAAAATATGGAAGGGAGTTTGTACTAAAAGATATCTATCCAGATTATGCCACTCTCTTGTTTAAGATTCTCCAGTGATTTCTTTTCGCATTTAAAATAAAACCCAAGAGTTTTACCATGGTCTCGCCTCCTCTAGAAACTCCTTCTACCACCCTCCCTTGTTTCATAGGCTTCAGCCACTTTGGCCTTTCTGTTGTTCTCTCATTTCTGTCTCAGACCTTTGCATTGCTCTTCCTTTTGTCTAGAATGTTCCTTGCTGCCACAACTCCTTCTCATTCATGTGTAAGCTCATATTTACCTCTTCAGGGAGGTTTTCCTAGTCTATTCTGTCTAGAGTAGGCAGCTCTTCTCTCAAATGACTCCCCGATGCTAAGTCGCTTCAGTCATGTCCGACTCTGTGCGACCCCAAGACGGCAGCCTACCAGTCTCTCTCGTCCCTGGGATTCTCCAGGCAAGAACACTGGAGTGGGTTGCCATTTCCTTCTCCAATGCATGAAAGTGAAAAGTGAAAGTGAAGTTGCTCAGTCATGTCCGACTCTTAGTGACCCCATGGACTGTATCCTACCAGGCTCCTCCGTCCATGGGATTTTCCAGGCAAGAGTACTGGAGGGGGATGCCATTGCCTTCTCCTAAATGACTTCCTAGAACATCACTTTGTTTTGTTTGCATATGTAAAAATTCAAAGCAAGTGTCATTATCTAAAATTATCTTGTTTATTTGCATATCATTTAAATCTTCCACCAAAAAATTAGCTCTGTAAGGAAAGGCCCTTTTCTGTCTTGTTCATTTTGTTGTATCTGCACTTACCACAGTGCTTGACATACAGGAGGTGCTGGATAAGTATCTGTGCAATAGATGAATAAGTGACCACGTAAGTTAAAGGGACTAGCAACAGGGACAGATCCCAGAGAAGGGGACGTAGGTAGAGCCGGCACCTCTAAATGCATCTCTTGAACTTTCACTTCCTTTCCTCATTCAAGGCCAGAGTATTACATGAAGGCTGGCACCACCCCAAGCAGTGCAGTTTCCCCTTGTGATGTTCTGTAACTTTCCATGCAGCTTTCTTTCACAGCTCTTTGTGGGTAGTTTTCCACATGGTCAATCAGCTCCATCAAGTGTAGGATGTGGAATGGCTGCGATGGTCCTGAGGATATCCAAGGGAAGGTGTGGTGTGTTATCCTGGAACCAATTCCCAGCACTTCTTGGTGTAGGAGAGTCCAGGAGTGACACACAGGGTGTTCCTCTGTGGCTCTTTTTAAAGGGAATGGTTCAAAGAAACTCATTTTTGCCTCCACATTAAAACTGGAACCTGGGAACTTCTCTGGTGGACCAGTGATTAAGACTTTGCCTTCCAGTGCAGGGGTACCGGTTTAATTCCTGGCCAGGGAGCTAAGATCCCACATGCCTTGTGACTAAAAACCCAAAAAACAAAAACAGAAGCAATACTGTAACAAGTTCAATCAAGATTTTAAAAAATGCTATAATTTGGCTTGACATGTCACTTTTATGCTTCTTAATTTGATGCAGCTTAAACATAACAGGGGACTTGAAATATTGTTCTGAAATTAGAATACATATTAGTTAGTGAAGAGAAGTGGCATTAAATGTTGGAATGGCTTTAACTAGAGTGATGGATGAGATTGTTCTAATTCCAGCTGGAATTTCTTTGGTTTGTTAATTACAAAATTGGTAAAGCTGGTGGGCACATAATGAATTTCACAAGTGTTGTGAAAGAAAACTGAAACAGTAATACAAAATTAAATCGGTAATACTGATGACTGATTTAATTTTGTATTACTATAACTCTTTATCTCAAAAGGCTAATTATTTGATATCTTAAAATTTAAAAACCAACTTTCCCTTCTCTCCCTTTGTTGGATTAGAACAGTTCGATAATTTCACTATAATAATCACCCTGGAATTCATTAAAAATCCAGATTCAGGGGCATACTTTTCAACATCATCAGGTCCTGTAATAAGGTCTGGGAATCACCATTCCACACAGCACAGCAAGTGGTTCTGATGCAGATCCCAAGGGCTCCAATTTAAAGGCAACACTAGGTTAGAGATTTCTCCTCTTTTAGGTCAGCAAATATCTAAAATGCCTGGGCTCAGGATACAAGGAAGAGCTACATGAACCTACAGTTCTTTTCCAGAGAAAAGTAGGACTTCAGTCTAAGATAAGCCTTCTGAATTGTCTCCTATACTGCACTTAAATCAACTTGGGTGGTGATGTAGTGGTTAAGACGCCATACTTCCAAAGATTCTGCCAGCCTACGGTGTGGGGGAAAAAAAAGTCAATTCTTGCTGGTGTTGCATAAGAAAATGTTCCTAGCATAATTATCTTGAGTGCATTACAGATGCTTTCAAATTGGTAAAATTGGTAGGCCTCTGAGTAGGAAAATAAAGAGAATATGAATCAAGAGTATCAGAAATGAAAGAAGGGATATCATGCAGACCATGTAGACATTAAAAAGATAATTAGAAGATACTATGATCAACTGTAGGTCCATATCCATGAAACAGATAAATTCTTTATAAGACACAAACTACCATAACTCAGTGAAGGAATAAGGTACCTCCAGAAAAGAAAACCACAGGCCCAATTTCAATGGTGAATTCTACCAAACACTTAATATTAAATCTACACAATTTCTTCCAGCAGAAGAGGAAACACTTCCCAACTTCATTTTATTTTGCCAACTTTGATATCAAAATCAAAGACATTATAAGCAAAAATACTTTAAAACAATGTCTTTACTAATATCTGTAGTTAAAGTAGCCATTCTTCTTATATGAAGTAATGTGAATTGGTTTATTTCTTCCATTTCATTTTTCTAGTTTGTTTCTTTTCTAACATATCTCCTGTAACACATCTGGATAATCTATCCACTTAACTGGATTCCCATTCTGTTCAAGCCACTTTTGCTTTTTAAGTACTTTCATCACTTTGAAATTACTCCATTGCATGCTATTTCAAGAAGGTTTTGTGTAGCTGTATTGTGTTAGCTACTCTTAAAATTATAAAGAATGCTCCAAATGTTATTTTGCTTGTCTGAAACAAGAGGGCATTAAAGTAAATCTTTATATACATTCTACTTAGGAATGATTGGTTTCCATTAACCATGTTTCATTATAGTAGCTGTAATTGTTATGATGCTATGTAAAATTTTTTATTGTTCAGTCGCTAAGTTGTGTCTGACTCTTTGTGAACCCATGGACTGTAACACGCTGAGTTCTTCTGTCCTTCACTGTCTCTTGGAGTTTGCTCAACCATCTCATCCTTTGCTGCCCCCTTTGCCTTTTGCCTTCAATCTTTCCCAGCATCAGGGTCTTTTCCATTGTAAATGTAAAATTTACAATGTCCTTTGTATGCAAATGACATTTCTACTTAATGTACTAAATTGGTTATCTGATTTTTATAATATGGTTTAAATTGATCCTTTCTAAGATGACACTATGTAACCTTTACTTAGAAGGAACAATATGTGTCTAGGTTGTTGCTTATAAAAAAGGGAGTCTTTGTAACTAAGTCTGGGGTCTCAAAGAGTTGGACCGACTGAGTGACTGAACTGAACTGAACTGAACTGTAACTAAGTCAGATTATATAGAAGAATCCCAAGTGACCATCATGTTACTTTTAAAATTTGAATGGAGTGAAACAGAAGGTTTAGTCATGAGAAGACACCTTGAAAGCTACTGAAGTATCCAGTGCAGGGGCTATAAAGTCTTATTTCATCATTTAATCAATTGTACTCATTTTGGAGAAAAGACTGTCTTTGGACAAAGATAATTTTACACTGCTTGCACTTTGACACGGATGTTTCATTAATTACCTCTTCATTTTAAGGGCAAATCTCATTCTGAATACAGCTTTCATTTTGGACCAAACAATTTGTCATGGCAATAAATAATTATGCATTTAAGAAAAAAAATGGTCCACATGAAAAGAATCTTAAACAAATGGGAATCTGTGGTCTGCAGTTCCAAGGAGACGCAGTGACACAGATTCTCCCTAGGAGTTTGAGCTGGAGTCTTGGAAATGACTACTTAGCAGTTTCCTTTCATTTGTGCTGCTGTGTGGTTATTGAAGTTATTTATTTGGAGGAAGAAAACAAACAAAATTAGTCGACAAATATATTTATAAAAAAACATCAAGAGAGAAAATGTTTACCTTTGAAGAAGGCAAAGTGGGAAACTGGGCCCCTGAGCACGTTTCCTTCGTGAGCGACTTGAGGCTCTAGAGGGTCACAGCGCTGCTGCAGAATTTTCTCAAAATGAGGTAAGTGGTGGGCCAGTTCAGTTCAGTTCAGTCACTCAGTTGTGTCCGACTCTTTGCGACCCCATGAATCGCAGCACGCCAGGCCTCCCTGTCCATCACCAACTCCCGGAGTTCACTCAGACTCACGTCCATTGAGTCCGTGATGCCATCCAGCCATCTCATCCTCTGTTGTCCCCTTCTCCTCCTGCCCCCAATCCCTCCCAGCATCAGATTCTTTCCAATCAGTCAACTCTTCGCATGAGGTGGCCAAAGTACTGGAGTTTCAGCTTCAGAATCATTCCTTCCAAAGAAATCCCAGGATTGATCTCCTTCAGAATGGACTGGTTGGATCTCCTTGCACTCCAAGGGACTCTCAAGAGTCTTCTCCAACACCACAGTTCAAAAGCATCAATTTTTGGTACTCTTCCTTCCTCACAGTCCAACTCTCACATCCACACATGACCACAGGAAAAACCATAGCCTTGACTAGACGGACCTTTTGGAAACTCTGCCTCATATTCTGCTGCCCACAGCCCAGGGCAGGCTCTACTCTGCCGTGAGCTAGGGAGCAGCAGCTCCTGAGGGGGTTTTGCAGAGCTCTCCCACCCCTTCCTCCCCTGCCTGTATTCCTGGGACTGTGACTGCACTCCTTCAGGCCTCGGCGAAGAAGGATGCTCAGTCAACTTGCAAGACTGGACCTCTCCTAGCAACACATTCCTAATGACCTAATAACACAGCTGCTGGGAATTTCCTTGGTCATATCTCAGTGATCTGCGTGCTTGTTGTTTCTTGGGCCTCTTTATGTCTGTCTGACCCAGTTTTTAGTCTGGACTTTGCTTCTTAATTAACCCACGTACTTGTGTAGCAAGCGGCACACCCACATGGGGATGAGGCCTATTCAGGCCTTGTTCTCTTATGTTCTGGCTTGTTATATGAGTTTCTAAGGGTGTGGGTGGGATAGGTGGGGAGAGCTGTTACTGGATCTGCTTAATCTGGAACCAGGGTCAAAGCAGGGACTGCCTGTCGGAAGCCACCAGGCCAAGGTGTCTTTCTATCATGGCAGGTGTCTTACCATACCCAGAGAGGGGCTTCCCTTGGAACTCTAGAAAGACAATGACAGCAAAAAGGTGAGTCTAGAAGGACCAAGCTGATGCTGGGCAATGAGAACTGTACCAGGGGACTGAAGCGAAGGTATGTACACAGGAAACCACACAGAAGGGGAAGAGTTGTTCAGGTATTGATGCTAATTCCTCTTCATAGGGGCTGTGACAGTGGCAGCCAGCCGTGGCTGAGGACTCACTTCTGTCCTGATTCTGTCAGGATCCTCGCCTTTTGTTGTCTTACCCTGGCTTTAGTTCTTAATCCTCTTCTTTGTCTCAAGCTGTCTGCACACCGCATTATCTACTCTGAAATGATTTACTTCCTTAAAATGGGGTTCGGTATTAAGAGAGGAGAATTTTGAGTCTCTCCACCAGCAGTTGCCCAAAGTTCACTGTAAAAAAGCAAGTCTTCAGCGACTATGTGTTTGAAGAGGTTTAATTTCACTCAGTGCCTCTGGTTCTGCATGAACTCCTTAAAATACCAGCAACAGCCTTTGGGCCAGGGAGTCAGTATGACATTAAAACAGGCTCCAATCTATAATCCCTCCAAAATGGAAACACTAATTCGGAAAGATACAAGTACCCCAGTGTTCAGAGCAGCATTATTTACAGCAGCCAAGATATGGCAGCAACCTGAGTGTCAACAGATGAATGGATAAAGAAGATATGGCATATATATGCAATTGAATATAACAAAGGATGGAATTTTGCCGCTTGCAACAACATGGATAGATTTGGAGGGTATTTGATTAGTGAAATGAGTCAGATAGAGAAAGACAAATACTGTGTGATTTGACACATATTTGGAACCTAAGAAAGAAAAACTAGTGACTAGAACAATGAAGAACTCACAGGGATAGAGGACAAACAAGTGGTTAGCAATGGGGAGAGGGAAGGGGAAGGAGCAGTACAGGTGTAGAGGATAAGAGGTACAAACTACTATGTACAAAATAAATAAGCTACAAGGATATAGTGTACAGCACAGGAAACATAGCCAATATTTTATAATACCTATACATGCAAGATAGCCTTTAAAAATTTGCATCACTGTGCTGTACATCTGAAACTTATAACGTGTTGTGTATCAGCTGTGCTGCAGTTAAAAACAAACAAGCAAACCTGGCCCCAGTGCCATCTGCTTTACAGCTTTGCTTCTGAATCTTTCCTGACCAGGTGGCATAGAGGTAAAGAACCCGCCTGCGAGTGAAGAAGATGCAGAAATGTGGGTTTCACCCCGGGTCAGGAAGATCCCCTGGAGAAGGAAATGGCAACCCACTGCAGTACTCTCGCGCGGGAAATTTCATGGACAGAGGAGGCTTGTGGGTTATACTCTATGGGGTTGCAAAGATCCAGACACAACGGAGCACGCATGCGTACACTCTCCTGGCAGCTCTGCAGGCTGTGTGCTGGCTTGCTCTTGATCCTTCCTATTCTCAACCTGACTTTTTTCATTTTTGACCTCACTTTACCTTTTTTTCCCTTTATTAGAGTGTAATTGCTTTACAGTGTTGAGTTGGTTTCTGCTGTACAACAAAGCGTACCAGCTATATTCACTTTATCTTTTGTACCTGTGCGTATTGCTAGCTCTACTCTGCCTAGTGCCACCTGGCTGAAATCGCTCATTTCAGCCTTGCTTCCAAGTGAGTGAAAGTCTCTAAGTTGTGTCTAATTCTTTATGATTCCCATGAACTGTAGCCCACCAGGTTCCTCTGCCAGTGGAATTCTCCAGGCAAGAATACTGGAGTGGGTTGCCATTTCTTTCTCCATCGGATCTTCCCAACCCAAGGATCGAACCCAGGTCTCCTGCATTGAAGGCAGATTCTTTTTTTTTTTTTAATTGGAGGCTAACCACTTTACAATATTGTAGTGGTTTTTCCATACATTGACATGAATCAGCCATGGGTGTACTTGTGTGCCCCATCCTGAACCCCCCTCCTACCTCCTTTCCCATCCCATCCCTCAGGGTTGTCCCAGTGCACCAGCCCTGAGCACCATGTCTCATGCATCAAACATGAGTCATCTATTTCACATATGGTGATGGACAGGGAGGCCTGGTGTGCTGAGATTCACGGGGTCACAAAGAGTCGGACACAACTGAGCGACTGAACTGAATATACATGTTTCAATTCTATTCTCTCAAATCATCCCACCCTTGCTTTCTCCCACAGAGTCCAAAAGTCTGTTCCTTACATCTGTGTCTCTCTGCTATCTTACATATAGGGTCATTATTACCATCTTTCTAAATTCCATAGATATGCTTTAATATACTGTATTGGTGTTTTTCTTTCTGACTTACCTCACTCTGTATAATAGGCTCCAGTTTCATCCACCTCATTAGAACTGATTCAAATGCATTCATTTTAATGGCTGAGTGACATTCCATTGTGTATATGTACCACAGCTTTCTTATCCATTCATCTGCCGTTGAACATCTAGGTTGCTTCCCATCTGAACCACCAGGGAAGCCCAGCCTTTCTTCAAAAGTTCCCCTGTTTAGATCCTCCTGGGGAGCTTCTGCCATTCTCTCTAGTCGAAGAGCAGGATCTGGATGCATCTGGGTGTCTCTTCCAGCTTCCATCTGTGCCTCACACTGGGCCAGGCCATGACCACAGACTGTTGATCAGGGTGGGTGCTGACTGCCAAGGGCTCCTGACTGCCCAGTCATTGATTTCCCACCCTCTGGATTCCTACCATTAAGCATCTTCCAGTTGGGGGCAGGGGTTGGTTTTTAACCATTTCATGACCACATGCTACTGCTAAGTCGCTTCAGTCGTGTCCGACTCTGTGCGACCCCATAGATGGCAGCCCACCAGGCTTCCCCATCCCTGGGATTCTCCAGGCAAGAACACTGGAGTAGGTTGCCATTTCTCTCTCCAATCATGACCACATACATGGACTACAAATTTATATTACACTTCTGAGGGCATCCTTCTGATAATTAATGATTAATAGTTCTCACATTTGTCCAGTAACATATAGTCAAAAGAGAACTTTAGTATATTCACACATATTGTCTCATGTCCATACTTCTATTTTCTTTTGCCAGAACTACATTGATGTATCATAAAGTCCATATGCATTTGTTTCTTCTGTTTGAAAGCTCATTTCTTTTTAGAACTGAATAATATTCCATTGTCTGAATGTACCACATTCTATTTGTCTACTAGCCTTCTGAAGGACATCTTGGTTGCTTTCAGTTTTGGGCAGTTATGAATAAATCTGCATAAACATCTGTGTAGACATAAGTTTTCAACTCATGTGGGAAAATACCAAGGAGCATAATTACTGAGTGGTGTGGTAAGAGTGTGTTTAATTTTGTAAGAATTTTCAAACTGTCTTCCAAAGTGGCTATGCCATTTTGCATTTTCATCAGCAATGACTTAGAGTTTCTATGGCTCCATAGCCTCAACAGCATTTAGTGTTGTCAATATTCTGAATTTTTAACATGCATGTGGTGGTATCTCATTGTTGTTTTAATTTGGATTTCCCTAATGACATATAGGGGCTTCCCTGGTGGCTCAGACAGTAAAAGCATCTGCCTGCAGTGTGGGAGACCCCCAGGTTCGATCCCTGGGTTGGGAAGATCCCCTGGAGAAGGAAATGGCAACCCACTCCAGTACTCTTGCCTGGAAAATCCCGTGGACTAAGGAGCCTGGTAGGCTACAGTCCATGGGGTTGCAAAGAGTAGGACACAACTGAGCAATTTCACTTCACTTCACTTCAATGACATAGAGGAGAGTGAAAAAGTTGGCTTAAAGCTCAACATTCAGAAAACTAAGATCATGACATCTAGTCCCATCACTTCATGGGAAATAGATGGGGAAACAGTGGAAACAGTGTCAGACTTTTTGGGGGGGCTCCAAAATCACTGCAGATGGTGACTGCAGCCATGAAATTAAAAGATGTTTACTTCTTGGGAGGAAAGTTATGACCAACCTAGATAGCATATTCAAAAGCAGAGACATTACTTTGCCAACAAAGGTCCGTCTAGTCAAGGCTATGGTTTTTCCAGTGGTCTTGTATGGATGTGAGAGTTGGACTGTGAAGAAAGCTGAGCACTGAAGAATTGATGTGATGCTTTTGAACTGTGGTGTTGGAGAAGACGCTTGAGAGACCCTTGGACTGCAAGGAGATCCAACCAATCCTAAAGGAGATCAATCCTGGGTGTTCATTGGAGGGACTGATGCTGAAGCTGAAACTCCAATACTTTGGCCACCTTATGTGAAGAATTGACTCATTGGAAAAACCCTGATGCTGGGACGGAGCGTGGGCAGGAAGAGAAGGGGACGACAGAGGATGAGATGGCTGGATGGCATCACTGACTTGATGGATGTGAGTTGAGTAAACTCTGGGAGTTGGTGATGGACAGGGAAGCCTGGCGTGCTGTAATTCATGAGGTCGCAAAGAGCTGGACAAGGCTGAGCGACTGAACTGAACTGAATGACATATGATGTTGAGCATCTTTTCATATGCGTATTTTCCATCTGTGTATCTTTGATGAGGTGTTTGTTAAGGTCTTTTGCTCATTTCTTAATTGGTTCATTTTCTTATTGTTGAGTTATAAGAGTTCTTTGGATATTTTGGATAACAATCCTTCATCAGATGTATTTTTTCCAAATATTTTCTCCTAGTCTGTGGCTTATTTACTCATTCTCTTATTAACTTCACTTTTGTAGATAATAAATGGAATAAATTGTTGAAAACTTACCATACACAAGCACTGTGCTAAACTTCCTACATATATTATCTGTGTTTATTGAGGTTCTGGCTTCCCCAGTGGCTCAGCAGGTAGACAATCTGCCTGCCATGCAGGAAACACAGGAGATGCTGGTTCGACCCCGAGGTCGGGAAGATCCCCTGGAAGAGGAAATGGTAACCCACCCCAGTATTCTTGCCTGAAAAGTTCCATCGACAGAGGAGCCTGGTGGGCTACAATCCAAAGGGTTGCAGAGAGTTGGACAAGACTAGGCCACTAACCACCAGCACAGCACAGACTGTAAGCAGCAGAAACTAATTCTGGCTAGCTAAGAATAGAAGAAATGTATTGAAAGGATGATAGGGTACCACATGGGATAGGAGGCAGAATTGAACAATCAAAATTTAAAAGAGTAGAAACCCACTCTTTTTTTTCTTTAATTAATTTTTATTTTTTAGTTTGTTTTGCTTTACAATACTGTATTCGTTTTGCTACACATCAACATGAATCAGCCACGAGTGTACATGAACTCCCAATCCCGACCCCCACCTCCCCCCTCCCGCCCCACACCCTCTCTCTGGATTATCCCCGTGCATCAGTCCCAAGCATCCTGCATCCTGCATCAAACCTGGACTGGCGATTCGTTTCACTTATGATATCATACATGTTACACTGCCACTCTGCCAACCCATCCCACCCTCTCCCTCTCCCACAGAGTCCAAAAGGCCGTTCTATACATCTGTGTCTCTTTTGCTGTCTTGCGTACAGGTTTATCATTACCATCATTCTAAATTCCATATATATGTGTAAGTATACTGTATTGGTGTTTTTCTTTCTGGCTTACTTCACTCTGTATCATCGGCTCCAGCGTCATCCACCTCATTAGAACTGATTCAAATGTATTTTTTTAATAGCTGAGTAATACTCCATTGTGTATATGTACCACAGCTTTCTTATCCATTCATCTGTTGATGGACATCTAGGTTGCTTCCATGTCCTGGCTATTATAAACAGTGCCACAATGAACATTGGGGTACACGTGTCTCTTTCAATTCTGGTTTCCTCGGTGTGTATGCCCAGCAGTGGGATTGCTGGATCATAAGGCATTTCTATTTGCAATAGAAACCCACTCTTGCCTACTTTTGTAGGCTCCTTAGAAGGTGGATTTTGAGATAAATCTGGGCAATCCTGTTGGCTCCTAGTTCCTGCTATCTCTTTGTTCCAAATACCACTTTTCTTTGATGGAGAATCTGATTGGGCCAGATATGTATCCTCGGGCCAGTCAGGTTGAAGGGACATACATTACAGGCCCAGCCACTGGGGCTGCTCGCTTTTGTATAAGAGATGTTCTCAGAGAAAGGGAATCACTGTGAACCAGTTAGCCACCCAAAGGGTGTCTGCTGCAAGCACATAGTTCTATCAGTCAAAAGGTCCTGGCACTCAAAAGTGGGTCAATGAAGCACATTATTAAGGGGATTAAGAGGGAAGAGCTTAGGGAAAGCAGCCAGATATGTTAGAGTATCTTGGGGCTGTGATAGCAGGGAGCTATTCTGTGCCAAGCTTGAAGAGGAAGGAGGAAGTAGTGGTTTTTGAAACCTGTGGAGAAAGCTATAAAGGAGAAAGCTGGCAGAAAAGTAGCTGTGGTTGGGGGAGAGGGTCACAATCAACTTTCAGAAACCCAGCAGTGTGGGATCTAGGAAATAAATACCAAGTTTCCACTCTCCTCTCACCTGCCCATTTCTTGGACACAATCAGAAGCCAGAGAGCAATGGAGTCCCTTGACACGATTCTTAGAGGCCAGCCTCCTGGGACTCCAGCCTTCCCGCACTCCTCTACTCTGCAGTGTAGAGAAGGTGGAGAGTGGATATGGAGAGGCAAACAGATGGTAGCCAACACAATAAAAATACAAATTTCAGCTCGTGGACATGGCCGTCAGGTTTGGAGGAGGTAGTGACTGGTTTAGATTCACACAGTTAACTGAGACTCAGATTTAGGGTTTGAACTCAGTCTGACTGCAGAACCTATGCTTTTAACTACTGTTCTCTCAGCTGAAAATGCTGAATTCAAACACTGGACAGACCACACATAGCTTAGGTGAGGACTTTTTCTCTATAGACTCCTTGCAACATCACCTCTTAGCTATAGCAGCAGAAAGAGCCCATAGTCCCTCAGTAGTACTGGTTTCCCTTAGAGTCCTTCCTCCTGGGCTCTGTGGGGCCATGTGGCTTGGAATATCAGAGGCAGTCAAGGTAGAGTCCAGGCTTCCTGACACCATACAGGCAGCTCCACTCTCCTGGGGGTAGGTGTGTGATCAAGATTTAAATTGCACTCCAATTAAGTCTCTCCTTGGGGGACCATTCTCACACTTGGACCTTGCACTTGTGAGAGCTAATGCCCATTCCTCTCACATAAATAGGCCCATTAGTGGCTTATCTGTCTGGCCTTGCACTTTCCTGCTGCTACATGGGACGCCCCAGACAAACACATTTCCAATCAGGCATGCAGAAGAAAATATCATTAATGGCAATAATATTCATTCTATGGTTTTATTTCCTTTCCCATTATTTTCTAACTCTTTAACGTATTTAATAAGAGCTAATACCTATGATATAGATGTTATCATATCATATCATATCACCAGGGATTCCCTGGTGGCTCAGATGGTAAAAAGAGTCTGCCTGCAATGCAGGATACCTGGGTTCAATCCCTAGGTTGGGAGGATCCCCTGGAGAAGGAAATGGCAACCCACTCCAGTATTTTTGCTTGGAAAATCCCTGGTGGGCTACAGTCCATGGGGTCGCAAAGAGTCAGACATGACTGAGCGACTTCACTTTCACTTTCATGATATACTTCCATGTGCTAGGCACTGCCTTGTCTTTAAATACATGGATTGTCTAATTTCATCTTGACAGTAAACCTAGGAGCTAGCTGCTGCTGCTGCTAAGTTGTTCAGTCGTGTCCAACTCTGTGCGACCCCATAGACGGCAGCCCACTAGGCTCCACCGTCCCTGGGATTCTCCAGGCAAGAACACTGGAGTGGGTTGCCATTTCCTTCTCCAATGCATGAAAGTGAAAAATGAAAGTGAAGTCGCTCAGTCGTATCCGACTCTTCGCGACCCCATGGACTGCAGCCCACCAGGCTCCTCTGTCCATGGGATTCTCCAGTTAGATACTACTTAAACCCCACTTTAAGGTGAGCAACTGAAACTTATAGGAGTGAAGTATGGAGCCATAGGCAATAGAATTATTATTAAGTAGATCCAAGATTTGAACCCAGACAGCCTGGCTCCAGAGCCCACAGCCCTTAGCCATGATGATGCCTCTTCCTGCTCTGAATGGCCTGTATTCATAAAATAGTGAATTCTAACATTCAGAAAATGAAGATCATGGCATCTGGCCCCATCACTTCATGGGAAATAGATGGGGAAACAATAGAAACAGTGTCAAACTTTATTTTTTTGGGCTCCAAAATCACTGCAGATGGTGACTGCAGCCATGAAATTAAAAGGCGCTTACTCCTTGGAAGAAAAGTTATGACCAACCTAGATAGTATATTCAAAAACAGAGACATTACCTTTCCAACTAAGGTCTGTCTAGTCAAGGCTATGGTTTTTCCTGTGGTCATGTATGGATGTGAGAGTTGGACTGTGAAGAAGGCTGAGCGCAGAAGAATTGATGCTTTTGAACTGTGGTGTTGGAGAAGACTCTTGAGGGTCCCTTGGACTGCAAGGAGATCCAACCAGTCCATTCTGAAGGAGATCAACCCTGGGATTTCTTTGGAAGGAATGATGCTAAAGCTGAAGCTCCAGTACTTTGGCCACCTCATGTGAAGAGTTGACTCATTGGAAAAGACCCTGATGCTGGGAGGGATTGGGGGCAGGAGGAGAAGGGGATGACTGAGGATGAGATGGCTGGATGGCATCACGGACTCAATGGACGTGAGTCTGAGTGAACTCCGGGAGTTGGTGATGACAGGGAGGCCTGGCATGCTGCGATTCATGGGGTCGCAAAGAGTCGGACACGACTGAGTGACTGAACTGAACTGAACTATCCTCATGCCATTTTAGAGGTGCAACTTTAATTTATTTAGAGAATAGGGGTAGGTAGGGTGCAGACTGCTAGGGATCATCAAATATGAATGTGTGCCTGTAAGGTTTCCATCTGCACTGCAGTAGAGTTGAAGACATGTAACTAAGTCTGGCCCCTTCGATATGTGGAGGAGTGATATATACCATTTTCAAGCCAGGCCAGAACCTCTCTGCACTCTGGGTCACTCTCTCTTTCCTGTCTATGGTTCTAGAATTGAAGAACTCTGAGATGGCTAAATTGCCATTTGTAAGGAACTCGTTACTGCATGGGGAGGGCAATGTAGAAGAGTTACTTGACCTGCATTGGACAGTGACATAAGTGAGAAATAAACCTTTGTCAGATTAGACCATTTAGAGTTTTGGGTTTATTTATTATTGCAGTATAGCTTATTGTACTCTAACATAAATTTCATGCTTATACAGATATTGGTACCTCTAAGTAGGGCAAAGGAGTACGTCAAGGCTATATATTGTCACCCTGCTTATTTAACTTCTATGCAGAGTACATCATGAGGAACCCTGGGCTGGAAGAAGCACGAACTAGAAACAAGATTGCCAGGAGAAATATCAGTAACCTCAGATATGCAGATGACACCACCCTTATGGCAGAAAGTGAAGAGGAACTGAAAAGTCTCTTGATGAAAGTGAAAGAGGAGAATGAAAAAGTTGGCTTAAAGCTCAACATTCAGAAAACAAAGATCATGGCATCTGGTCCCATAACTTCATGGCAAATAGATGGGGAAAGAGTGGAAACAATGTCAGACTTTATTTTTGGGGGCTCCAAAATCACTGCAGATGGTGATTGCAGCCATGAAATTAAAAGACACTTACTCCTTGGAAGGAAAGTTACAACCAACCTAGATAGCATATTCAAAAGCAGAGACATTACTTTGCTGACTAAGGTCCGTCTAGTCAAGACTATGGTTTTTCCAGTAGTCACGTATGGATGTGAGAATTGGACTGTGAAGAAAGCTGAGTGCCGAAGAATTGATGCTTTTGAACTGTGGTGTTGGAGAAGACTCTTGAGAGTCCCTTGGACTGCAAGGAGATCCAACCAGTCCATTCTGAAGGAGATCAGCCCTGGGTGTTCTTTGGAAGGAATGATGCTAAAGCTGAAACTCTGGTACTTTGGCCACCTCATGCGAAGAGTTGACTCATTGGAAAAGACTCTGATGCTGGGAGGGATTGGGGGCAGGAGGAGAAGGGGACGACAGAGGATGAGATAGCTGGATGGCATCACTGACTTGATGGACGTGAGTCTGAGTTAACTCCAGGAGATGGTGATGGACAAGGAGGCCTGGCGTGCTGCAATTCATGGGGTCGCAAAGAGTTGGACACGACTGAGCGACTGAACTGAACTGAACTGACTGAAGTAGGGCAGGGCTCTAACAGCTTAACAGTCTAGTGGTATACTGAGCAGGAAACTAATGCTGAAGACTAGAAATACTTAACAGTGTAGTGCTGAAACATTATTAATTGATCTAACTTGGGGGGCATAACCCATGTTTATTAATAAGACATTTCTATGAGAAGAGATTGAAAAACAGAACATATAGTAGTGTATGTTGGCTGCTTCTGGCTGCAGCTGTCAAGGTGCTACAAGAAAAAGATGACTCGGACTAGAACTGGCCAGACTGGCAGAATAAATAAAAACCAAACAGACAAACAAATAAACACCCATGACCCAACTATATGCTGTCTACAAGAGACATGTGTTAGCTTCAAAGACAGAAATAGGTTGAAAGTAAAACATATACACCCCTAGATAGCTATCAGAGAGAAACGAAAACGTACATCCACACAAAAACTTGTACACAAATATTCATGGCAACATTATTCATAATAGCCCCAAAGTGGAAACAATCCACATGTTCATAAACAAATGAATGAACAAAATATAGTATATCTTCACAATAGAATATTATTCAGTCATAAAAAGGAACGAAGTACTGATTCATATTACAAAGTAATTGAACCCTGAAAAATTATGCTAAGTGGAAGAAATCTGACACAAAAGATTGCATATTCCATTTATATGAAATATCTAGAATAAGAAAATATACAGAGTCAGAGAACGGATGAATCTAGGGCACAGAGGAATGGGAAACGGGGAACGACTGCTAATGATTGCAAGGTTTTTTGGGGGGTGATGAAAGTATTCTGAAATGACGGCTGTATGGCTTTGTGAGTATACCAAAAAAACACTAAACTGTACTTCTTAAAAGGGTGAATATTGTGGTGTAAAAATTTACATCTCAATTTAAATTTAAAAGCACAAGATTGGTGGCTTTGTTAGTTAAATTAAATGCAATAGACAAAGTCCAGGATACTGAGGCCTGCAGAATTAGAAAAGCTGACTGCTTTTGGTTCCCAAATAATAAGAGATGGAAATTTAAAAGTTTTTGCATGAAAAGGCCCAAGAAAATATCTCGGTTGAAAGTGAATCATGGAAAATATCTGAGGAAATGGGGTTCTTTTGTTTCAGCTAGCTTCACCAGCTAGCTTTAAGTAAATCACTCTCAAACTGAGAGTATGTTGGGGCAAGAAGGCAAAAGAATAAAGTAAACATGAAAACTATGTCTTCCAAATGGAACACTGAGGGTGAATACTGGCAAATAGAATGGTCTGGGTGCAGACAGGTCAGAAACTAAGCAACTTTTTGAGGAAGCTGTATTGTCAAAGAAACCACAGGTATGTGTAAAAAGTTTGAGTCAGTTAAACCATAAACAACCTCTGGGAGGAAGTTGCATAGCCCCTAAGAGAGCTTTCTCCCCAGTTCTCTCTTTAGATATGGACAAAGAGAATAAGGGTCCAAGAGGAAGCCCCTCCCAGGGTAGTGCCAAGGATCGCAAAGAACAGTAGAGGAGAGATCCCGCCTCAGGCTAGGCAGTAATTCTAAAGGCTGCCCGCTGGTACTTCAGCAGTGTAATACCAGTGTATTCAGCAGAGTCACACCAGTGTAGCTATGAGACAGTGACCACTGTCGGTCTCTTATTCTCCACTTTCTGAAGGGGAATGTTAATTGAAGTTATCCTATTCCTGTTCCATCACTGCATATTTGTATGTTGGCATGGGTATGGGTCAACTAACCCAAGTAGTTCCAGTGTTAAAAGAATCCATCTGCCAAAGCAGGAGATGCAAGATACCTGGAAGATCCCCTGGAGTAGGAAATGGCAACCCTCTCAAAGGTATTCTTGCCTGGGAAATTCCATTGACACAGAAGCCAAAGAGTCAAATACAACTGAGCAACAGAGCACCACACACACGGGTATGGGATGGACAACCTGCCATTTTAGTGCACAGCCTAAAAGCAGTCACACGTGTTCCCAACAGAGAGGACTATGAAACACAATGACAGATTGGATTTTGGGTTGTTTCCCATGAAGATTATTATTGTATTTGTGAAAGAAGGATACAAAAGGAATATTCAATGACCAGAAGAGTACACTGCTTGCCATTGCTCCTTTAAATTTTTCAGCCCATGACGTTGCTAATGCTTTTTCTTTCTTATAATGTCTTTCTGATATCAAAGTATTGAGTTTTTGCAGGGCTTACTAAGTGAGTTTGGATGTTTCTCCTCTTCTATTCTCTGGATTCACCTGTTTAGATTGGTATTATTTATACCTTAAATTTTTGTGATTCCATTTGGGCTTGCAGTTTCCTTTGTGGAAGAGTTTTAACATCAGATTCAATTTCTTAGATAGACATACAACTATTGGTATTTTCTATTTCTTCTTGTGGCTATGTTGATAAATTGTATTTCAACAAAATTGAATATTTCACCTAAAATTTTCAGTTTATTGACATAAATATGTGCATGTAGAATGCCAATTTAGTAGCATCAAATTGTTTATGATACTCTCTCATTATCCTTTAAAAATACGTAAGGTCTGTTGTGATGTTCCATTGTTTTTATACCTGATTTTGGTATTTGTATTCTCTCTCTGTCTCATTTTTTCCCCTCTCTATATCTGCCTTGCCAGGCATTTATTGATTGTATTAACCTATTCAAAGAAAACGCTTTTGGCTGTTGATTTTCTCTTTTGCATGTCTTTTTTCTATTTCATTGATTTCTGCTCTTTATTCTTCCCTTCTATTTGTTAGGGGTGGGAGTTGATTTGCTGTTCTTTTTCTGAGTTTTGGAGTTGGACACTTACATCATTGGTGTTCAACCTTATTTCTTTTTTAATATATAGATTTAGTAGCTTCCCCGATTGCTCAGTGGGTAAAGAATCTGCCTGTAATTCAGGAGACATAGGATCCCTGGGTCAGGAAGATGTCCTGGAAGAGGGAATGGCAACCCACTCCAGTATTCCTGCCTGGAAAATCCCATGGTCAGAGGATCCTGGTGGGCTACAGTCCAAAGGGTTGTGGGAAACAACTGAGTGGCTAAGCATGCATGCAATATATAGATTTAACGGTACAGGCTTTCTTCCAGGCACAGCTTCAGCAGTGCTGTTGGCCACACCACCTCCCTTCTCCCATACATCAAGTAGTGAAAGGCTCCTAGCTGTGAAAGTGCAGGATGGAACCTGCAGGGAGCTCTGAGTCACTGTTTGGAGGAAAGCCATTCAGGAGAGTTGCCTGACCTGCACCAGCTTGTGATATAAGCAAGAAATATAACTTTGATGTGTTGAACTAAGTTTTGTTTGTTTGTTTTGAATAGGTTTGCCATAATCTGACTTATCTTGGCTGATGCAAGAGGGCCTGCATTGGTCTATATTAAAGAAGTCTTCTTCTCTTTGATTTTTCCAAATTATACATACTATGAAAGGGCTTCCTTTGTGGCTCAGCTGGTAAAGAATCTGCCTGCAATGCAGGAGACCTGGGTTTGATCCCTGGGTTGGGAAGATCCCCTGGAGAAGGGAAGGGCTACCCACTCCAGTATTCTGGCCTGGAGAATTCCATGGACTATCCATGGGGTGGTAAAAAGTGGCACACGACTGAGCGACTTTCACTTTCACATACTACGAGATTGTTGTTATAGGAGGTTTTTCCTGAATTTGTAGGGGTACTGGTGGGGTATTACGGTACAGCACACAATAGGAAACAACTTTACATTGAATATGTCCCCCTCTTCATCCCATAGGAAATGTTTCATTGTTTCTCTCTTTGGCTTGGTCCTGCCCCATAGCCAGGTTTTCTATTTAAGCTCTTTCTTCACAGTTCATATTTTTTCTTCTTCCCATCCTACCTATTCCAAAGCACCTCAAAACTCTCCAGATTTTGCATATAGCTTTTCCTTATCTTGGATAAAATAAAATTCCTAGTGTTCTCTCTACTGACCAAAGCACACCCAGAGGTCTGGGACGGAAATGGGGCTATGAGTAGCCTGTTGGAGAATCGGGGGTGGGGGGAGCTTCTAAGCCAAGAGGTTTTTTCCTGCAGAACTCAGAGTTGTGTTAAAAAAAGTTTTCCTGCCGCTTTTTTCCTATTCTTTGGGTTTTTATTTATTTCACTTCTTTCATTTTTTACATAGTTGAAATCATGCTGTGTGCTATACTTTTATAACTTAATGTTCTATCATAAGCATTACTATATTCCTATATGATCTTGGCAAGAACCTTTTTTACATTCACACTTCTTCCTATTTAAAATCACAGTTATTAATCTCAGGGTGTATAAAAAGGACAAAGCAGTGCCTTGAAATCATACCCACTGGATGGAGAGCATTTTATACACTGGGCTATGTGACTTCGGCTTCCAATAGTTGGACTGAAAGAAGAGTATTCAGAAAGTCTGTGGAGTGACTGATTGGACAGAGCTGTCCCTTATCATACTGTAACTGAGCCATGGTTCTGGCTGGATAGCTTGGGGTCCAGGGAATCAGGACTGCCAGGCTCAGATACATCTGAAAGTGTCTGGAGCAGTTGTGGGGAGGGGTCGGGAGCAGTCTGCTCTCAGAAGGATCTAGGAATCACTTGGGAAGGGTCCAGCCTGTGCGCATGGTTCCTCTTGCCCTGACTATCCTCAGACTGAGGGGTTATAATGTAAAGTGAATAAAATCAGGGCTGCTTTGCTGATTTCTGTGGAAACGCTGGGCCACCTTCTCTGTGTTCTCTGTAACAGTGACTCATGGAGGACGGTGAGGGGACGGGGAGGTGTTCTTCCTTCTCGTGGTGGATAAGCCTGGGGACAGACTGCATACAGCTGCCTGGGCCGTGAACGGACCAAACGACGTCGGTCTGGAGAAGGAGAGTCGGAAGCCCTTCAGGCTGCCACAAAAATGGGCCATGATTTCAATATTTAGCTGACTGGGTACCCGTCACCAGTTAACACAAAGGCTAAAAGTCAAAAAGAGGTCAGAGGGCCAAGGTGGTAACTCTTAGCGCTGTTCTCAGCTCCTCAACTGAGGAAGACAGAGAGGCTAGAGGGACAGGAGGGCTCAGCCAGGTGCCTTGGGTTCATAGAGTTCATAGGAAGCCCTGCAGGCCAGGTTAGAGACAGGAAAACTCTATGTTAAGGGTAATACCTGCCTATGGGCTCAGAGGCATCTGAAGATGTAGGCTAGAACTGTGAGGAAAAGGGCCTACAGGACCAAAGTCGCTGGTCAGGTATATAAAACAAGTAAGATGACCTGGAATCTGCCTTTATTGGAGGCCTTCCATGTGATTGGTACAAATGCTTTTTTACCTTCCCTTGTTCAGGCCCAGGCAGGTGACACCCTGATGGTACCAGCCCTTGTTTATCATACAGATCCCCATGGTTCCCTGCACCCTGCTTACATCTTGGTAAATAGTCCTTCTATTAAATTATCTATGAAATAAATTCTCCTAATGTGAATGTAGTATCTGTTTGCTTCTGATCCTACTGATATAGAAACAATTTTGTTGATGGCTCTGGAGAGGACCGCTGGAATTCTAGGTCTCAGCAGCCAACTCTGGTGATGGAGGATGGGATTTAAATGGTGGACACCTAAAGGAGAAGAAAGCATAAAACGTAAGGTCAGAGACTGTGGCTTTATTGACGTACTTCACTTCAGAGATCCCTGGTAGGAATGGAATTTGACAGTGCATTTGGGCCTAAGTCATTGGGATGGATAGAGATCAGACAGATCTGATTTGAATCAGTGGGGTAGGGAGTGGTATTAGGAGGCAGGACCATTAAAATCACCGGATCTTATTCCACTGCTCTCTAGAGAAGGACTGAGTACAAGTTAAGACCCTGGGAGAGAATGAATGTTTAAAGCTAGAGCCCACTGAAGCAGGAGTAGGGTGGGGTGGGACCTGGCCTTGGAGGGCCTGCGCAGGGTCTGGCCCCTCTAGAACTTTGGCAGAAGGAACAAAGATCCGTACAAAGCAATATGGGGAGGAAATTCTTCCCCACTGACTTCCAGAATATACTCACATGGAAAGAATGTTTGAGAGAGAATTGGAAACTTTCAGAAAACACAGGGTTTGGGGATGGTGGGCATGAGGAATTTAAAAACAGGTTTATTTATAAATAAATTATTCATAAATGCTGGAAAAGTGACAGGGTTTGGAAAAGTTAATGTGAAAACATCAGCACCCTGGAGCACTAAATCTGGTTTTATTTACCCAGGCCATGTGGTACTGTGTAATCTTTATAGAATGTTCATCATGAATACGGGGCAGAAATAAAATGGGAGAATATGACTCAGGTGTTGTTCTCCTAAATTCTCCCAAGGCCTTTGCATGTACTGTTTCCAATGTGTGGAACCTGGAAGGAGGTCAGTTTTTCTTGTGTTCCGATGCAGCTCTTGTGCTTCTGTTTCTAGCTGTCACTGTTGAATGGATGTGTTCCAGTGGTCCTTTGATTAATGTGCTGTCTTGCTAAATAGCTGTAACCTCCATGAAGGCAAGAACTGTTCTGCTGACTATTGTTGCTCAAGGGCCTAGGGCCTGACCCCTGCTAGATACTCCATAGGTATTTCATGGATGACTGCCTGAAGGACTTTTAGAACATGTTCCCAAGTAAGAACAAGTGAACCACAGTACATAATTCTGCTAATCTTGGGCTGTGTGTGTGTGTGACTGTGCTGGGTCTTCGTTGCTGTGCACGAGCTTTCTCTAGCTGTGGCCAAGTAAGGCTACTGCACTGGCTTCTCTTGTTGCAGAGCATGGGCTTTAGATGCGCAGGCTCAGTAGTTGCGACTCGTGGGCTGTAGAGCTCGGGCTCAGGAGTTGTGGCACACGGGCTTAGATGCTCCATGGCATGTGAGATCTTCCTGGACCAGGGATCGAACCATGTCCCCTACACTGGCAGGTGGATTCTTTAACACTGAGCCTCCAGGAATATCCCTAACCTCAGGCTCATATTTCATTGTTCTGTGTAAAGACCTTTTTCTGACACCACACTAGCATACTGGGAGCATTGACACCAGATTCAGCATGGTAACTGCCCACATTAGGACTTCATGAGGAAGGGTAGTGAAGACTTCTTCAGTCAGTCAGAATCCTGCCCTCACAGAACAAAAGACACACGGCTCCTTTGATTTCCCTGAAATGGTCAAAAAGTTTGTTCTTACCTCAGAGGTCTTGCATCTCAGAGTGGTTGCCCTACTATGCAAATATCATGGTGCTCCGACTTCAACTTGGAGAAGTTCTGGGTGGTGACAGCTAAACTGTACTGCACTCTTCCTGTTTTCTTTGATGGGAGATTTTAGGCCTGGTGTAATCAAGTTAATCACAAAATCTATGGCAGTTATATTTGAATGTTACAGAGCTGCTCAGTGTGGCCAACAGGAGATAAGTGGGAGTGTGATATGGTGGCTTCATTAAAAGACAGTTGGGATGTGCTATATAGCACAGAGCACTGTATTCAATATTTTACAATATCTATAGTGGAAAACAAACATATAGCTGAAATCAATGCAGTAACTGTCTTTCAATGACTGGCTTCTTTCACTTAGCATCATGTCCTAAGGTTCATCCATATTGTTACATATTATAGGATTTCCTTGTTTCCTAAGGCTGAATAATCTTTATTGTATGGGCATATCATATTTTCTTTGTTTGTTCATCCATCAATAGACATTCAGGTTGCATCCTCATCTTCCTATTGTGAATAGTGCTGCAGTGAAGATGGAGTGCTAATATCTCTTCGAGATCCTGATTTCAGTACTTTTGGATAACTGGGCAGAAGTGGGGTTGCTGGATCATATGGTAATACAACTCAATAGCAAAAAAACCACCCTAATTTCCCAGTTTAAAAATGGGCTAAACACTTGAATAGAAACTTCTTTGAAGAAGACATACAGACGGGCAACAAGTCATTGAAAAGTTATTCAATATCATTAATCATTAGGGAAATGCAAATAAAAACCACAATGAGATATTACTTCATATTTGTTAGGATGGTTATTATCAAGAAAACAAAAGACAAGTGTTGGCAAGGATGTGTATACACTGTTGGTGGTAATGCAAAATGGTATATCTGCTGTAAATAGTATGGAGGTTCCTCAAAAAATTAAAAATAGACCTACCATATGGTCCTTCCTCCCTCTTGCTTCATGAAACATGGATGTGATGACTAAAGATATATTTGTAAGCTTTTCTTAGCAGAGGACATGCATGCCTGCATGCTAAATTGCTTCAGTTGTGTTGGACTTTTTGTGAGCCTATTAACTGTAGCCTGCCAGGCTCCTCTGTCCATGGGATTCCCAGGCAAGAATACTGGAGTGGGTTACCATGCTCTCCTCCAGGGGATCCTCTTGACTCAGGGAATGAACCCATGTCTTTTATATCTTCTGTATTGACAGGCAGGTTCTTCACCAGTAGCACCACATGGGAAGCCCTAGGAAAAGAAGGGTGACTGCTAGTTCCACCAGGATGAGTTCACACTTGAGGTCAGGTAAGCTGGTGACTGGCTCAAGTGGAGTTTGTCTGGAATATGATTGTAGATGGGAACTATGCAGATGGGCCAGTTTTGAGGAACAGTTGACAGGTAATAGATACCAGTGACTTCCAACTGCAGGAGTCTGAGGATCTGTGAAATGTCTGTAATTCCCAACTCTGGACTATTTACTGAAGGGAAGAGAAATAAATTTTTCTTATTTATCTCATTGCTATTTTAGGTTACCCTCAGCTGAATCTAATTCCCACTAATATATTTAAGAATACTCAGTTACTGGTAAACCACAAGCTTTTGCAATGATCATTTAGAAAGGATCTGGACGTTGACAAATGTCACTGAAAATTTATCTGGCACAAGTGGGGTTTGTCTGGAATATGATTGTAGATGGGAACAATCAGATGGGTCAGTTTGGGGGAACAGTTGACAGGTAATCGATACCAGTGACTTCCAATTGCTTTGTTTCTCTTTCTCAAAGACTCACCCTTTAGACAAATCATGAGCCATGGGGACTTCTGCCCACCCTGAACTGTTTTGGGCTTGTCCGGTGTTCTCTCCAAGCTGCCTGAGGATTTCTGGGTGGAGTTTCTGGCTCGTAGTGACCTTTGTGTTCTCATTCCTTGAGGTGTGTGGAATCTCTCTCCTCTGGCAGCCACCCTCCCTTCTTTCCTGAGTCCTTCCAGTCTGGAGCTCAACTCTTACTTCTTTGTTCCCTCACAGCACCTCTTAAACCACTTTGCCTGAAGATTTGGGGATAGTCAAATGGTTGATAAACAGCCATTTGCCCTGGACCTGTTCACACTTAATGGTTCAAAGAAACAGTGGAGTTGTAAATAACAGTTTTAAAAAAATTCAATTTTTGAGGTTTTAAAAATAATTTTTATTGTAGTAAAACATATAAAACATAAAATTACCCATTGTAACATGAACAATGCTGCATACATTTCAGTGGCATCAATTACATTCACAGTGTTGTACAATCATCACAATTTTTGGATTTTTGATTTCCCAAATCAAAATCTTATGCAGAGTCCTCCTCTCTCACCTAGAGGTGTCATTATCCTCAGTGAGATCATAGTGAGGCTCATTCTTAAATAATCAAAATTCAGGATCTGGAAAAATGTCTGTGCTTCTCTCTCATACAATGGAAACTGCTCCCGTTCCTCCCTGGTAGAATCCACAGAGCTGAGGATGGATTGGGTGTTGACCATACTCTAAGGACTGAGGGTGACCAAGAGCCTGGAAGCAGGCACTGGGGGACAAGACAGCTCCAGGCTCTTGCTTCTGCTTCAACCGTTGACCTTTGATCTTATTGTTCATTAAATGGTTGGGCGGGCAGTTCTGAATCAGGCATTCAGGGGTTGAAAAGAGGATGGTCTGGGTGTGTGTGTGTGTGTGTGTGTGTGTGTGTAGCGGCCTGGGGGTGTGTGTGTGTGTGTATGTGTGTGTATAGGGGCAATGAGGGAAGATTGCATCTTCAGGAGACAGAGCTCATAACCTCATTTGAGGCTCTGCTCTGCTCGTGTGTGTGTGTGTGTGTGTGTGTAGGGATCTGGTTGTGTGTGTGTGTGTGTAGGGGTCTGGGTGTGTGTGTGTGTGTGTGTGTGTGTGTGTGTTTAGGGGCAATGAGGGAAGTCTGCATCTTCAGGAGACAGAGGTCATAACCTCATTTGAGGCTCTGCTCTGCTCGTGTGTGTGTGTGTGTATGTGTGTAGGGATCTGGGGTGTGTGTGTGTGTGTAGGGGTCTGGGTGTGTGTGTGTGTGTGTGTGTGTGTGTGTGTGTAGGGGCAATGAGGGAAGTCTGCATCTTCAGGAGACAGAGGTTATAACCTCATTTGAGGCTCTGCTCTATCATTTTCCTCTCTTCCCTCCCAGATGATTCTGAAGGGCTAACAGTCATGCTAGATTTTGACACCTGAATTTCAAATTATAAAGTATGAGATGAATGGAGTTTGGGGCAGATAATTTGGGGCGTTCAGGCAATGACTTAAATGTGCAAGATGTTTGTGGCTGTGATTCCTGTCTATAGGAGTCCACCGGCAGAGTCTCACAAGATGGTACAATGGTTAGGCTGATGGTAGAGTTTGGAGAGTATGAAAAACACAGAGACATGGGAATGAGCTGGAGCTACAGCCTAGCACAGTCTTGTGCAGAGTCCTAGAGGGAAGGCAGAGGCAACAGGCCATTCTTAGATGCGGAGGAGGACTGCTAATTCCTAGGCTTCCATTTAATTACAGGGTCCATGTGCCCAGGTGGGTCCTGGGGAACAACAGCCCCTGACTACTGAGCAGGTATTCTGCAGGCATGCGGTCTTGGCTGTGGGCCCCAAGCCTCGAGTCGCCAGCCACTGGCCCTCTTCACTCCAGTCCAGAGAGGAGTGACTGGGAGACACTAAGCCCAAGGTCCCCAGTCACCCCGAGTGCACAAGCCCTGGGTCTAGACCTAGCTCTCACTCACACTGATTTTCAGAGTGCTCAGATTTGTTGCTTTCCTTTCTATATTCCATTTCAGGAAGAAAGAATTGGCTTTTAACTGTAAGGGTAGAGTCCTATCCGACCCTAGGTTGCTTACAGCTGATTGGCCACACAGAAGTCAAACATTGCTGGGGAGGAGGGAGTTCCTGGTGGCCTAGTGGTTAGGATTCCAAGCTTTCACTGCAATGTCCCCAGGTTCATTCCCTGGTTGGGGAACTGAGATCCGCTGCATGCTATGTACCAAAAGAAAAAATTCCTGGGGAGGGAATTGAACCTCCCACTGGAGTGGCAAGGCAGGTCGGGGAGGGCTGTACCCCAGGTTATGCCGTATCAGTGTGGGCCACAATGCCCTTCCACGCTGGAGCCAGGAACACTGCCCCAGGCACGTTTCTTCCAGCCACAGTTGCTCCTGATGGACCTATTTCTGTCCTGTTGTTAGATCATATGCCATGATTTCAGTCCATTCAATTAGTAGAAGGCCCTGGGGGCACTTTGCTTTAAAAACTGGATATATTTGCTGAGATTCTGCAAAGCACTCTCAGAAGCAGAACCCTCTCTTATTGTCTCCTCGGAGAGATTTATGCTTCTGCAGTTCAGGAAAGAGTTGTTGTTGTTCATTTTCTGAGCCGTGTCCTACTCTTTGTGACCCCATGGACTGTAGCCCACCAGGCTCCTCTGTCCCTGGGATTTCCCAGGCAAGAATACTGGAGTGTGTTGCCATTTCCTTCTCCAGGGGATCTTCCCAACCCAGGGATCGAACCTGCGTCTCCTGCATTGGTAAGCGGGTTCTTCACCACTGAGCCACCAGAGAAGCCCTCAGGAGACAGTAAAAGGCAACAGAGAAACTGGTTATTTGGAGGCTGCCATGCCATCTTAGCGGAGAAGGCGATGGCACCCCACTCCAGTACTCTTGCCTGGAAAATCCCATGGACGGAGGAGCCTGGTCAGCTGCAGTCTGTGGGGTCGGGAAGAGTCAGACACGACTGAGCGACTTCACTTTCACTTTTCACTTTCATGCACTGGAGAAGGAAATGGCAACCCACTCCAGTGTTCTTGCCTGGAGGATCCCAGGGACGGGGAGCCTGGTGGGCTGCCGTCTATGAGGTCGCACAGGGTCGGACACGACTGAAGCGACTTAGCAGCATGCCATCTTAGATGTGCGTGTGAATTGTAGAACATTTACCCTGAGTGAGGTGTTAGTAGGAGCTGGGGGGATGATGCAGAGACCCCAAACACCTCTGGGCTTCCAAAAATGCTCAAGTAACCCCCACCTGCCAATGGTATCAGAAGTCAGAGCACTCTGGGAGGTAACCGACAACTCTGAGCCCAGGGCTTTCTAAAGTGTTCAGGTCTGGATGATTGGAGGGAAGTGTAAGTTGGAGGAGAGGGCTCAAGAAGTCTCCTTCTGGTGGCTGAAGCCTGAGGAGACACTGGTGGTGCTGCTGGGGGAAGACGGTGGGGCAGGGGAGGCAGTTTTGTTGGCAGTGACAAGTTTGGTTTTCACATTGAACTGAGGCTACAGGAGGGATGGATTAAATCAGTGGTCTTCAAAGTGTAGTGTCTAGGATGGATGATCCAATGGGATATAAAAGAAAAATTTAAACTTGTACTTAAACAGACATACCATGAAGATATCATGGCTTCAGTTCCAGATCACCATAATAAGGCAAATATCACAGTAAAGTGAGTCACAAGAATTTTTTGGTTTCTCAGTGCATATAAAAGTTGTGTTTATGTTATACTGTAGTTGGGACTTCCCTGATGGTCCAGTGGCTAAGACTCCACGTTCCCAGTGCAGCCCAGGGCCCAGGTTCGATCCCGGATCAGGGAATTAGATCCCATATGCTGCAACTAAAATGTCCAGCATGCTTCAACTAAGACCTGGCACTGTCAAATAAATAAGTGAAAATAACTATTAAAAAGTATATGTTATAATATAGTTGCTTAAGTGTATAATAGCATTATGTCTAAAAAATAATATACATACCTTAATTAAAAAATATGAGACAAAAAATTACAACAGTAACATCAAAGATGACTGATCACAGATCACCATAACAAATACAATAATGAAAGAAATTTGAAATATCTCGAGATTTTCCAAAATGTATCAGAGCCACGAAGTGAGCAAATGCTGTTGGAAAAATGCTTCTAGTAGACTTGCTCAACACAAGGTCACCACAAAACTTCAACTTGTTAAAAATGCAAATTTGCTAAGTGCAATAAACTGAAGCAGAATAAAATGAGGTATTTCTGCTTTAGTGTACAAATAAATAAAAAAGTTGAGTTCACCAATACTTTCTGTATGGATTGATAAGGCATGCTTCCTCAACACTTTCGCCATGGGTCCATGTCATGTATCCTAGTAGAGAGTCCTCAGGGAAAGGAGGGGAGGGGGTGACAGTGATACCCTCATTGGTTCAGTTACTTGCAATGAATCGTGCGCCCAGGTTAGACAGATTACATCACCTAACTATCATTTAACTAATGCTCGCAAAAGGGACAAGTGGGTTGAAAAGGTTCTGGCAAAGAAATCCAAAGACTGAAAAAGCAGTTGGCCTTCTGTACCTGTGGGTTCTGCATTGGCAGTCTCAACCAATTGTGAATGGAAAATACTTTTTAAAGTTTCCAGAAAGTTCCAAAAAAGCAGAACTTGAATTTGCAGTGTGCCTGGCAATGATTTACATAGCATTTATATAGTATTTGGTATTGCAAGTAATCTAGAGATGATGTAAAGTATTTCAAGGATGGTGCATAGGTTATATGCAGATATGCTATTTTATGTAAGGGACTAGAGCATCCATGGGTTTTAGTATCTGTGCAGGTACTGGAAGGGGCACTTGCCAGGGTCCAGCCCCGGTGGATCCAGGGTAATTCAAAGCGGGGACGGAGTCGGCATCTAGGAAAGGACTATTTAATTAGAAATATAGAGAGAGATTAGGAAAGAATAGTGTAATAGGAAAATTAGTGGAGAAAAAGAGGCTGAATAACTTGGTTTATGTGGAAAACCTATAAAACTCTAAGACAAGGAGTTTGCACCACCTACGTAGGCGACAGGCGTCTTCCCATTCTCCCAAAGGAGAGGAGACACAAAGGCCTCCCTGGTCAGATCTTAGAAGCCTCGGCAAAATTAGTAGGCTTGGCGAGCCTCCACGCTCCAGATGGGAATTCAGCCAGAAAATAAGAGAACGAGAAAAGACCACACGGGGGAAACCAGTCTTTCCAGGAACTGGTCCGTTTCCTTATTTTCCAGGTCCACTTTTATACTTTTAGTTATACTTAGAGATAAATGTAAGAAACAGTCATGCAGTGTCAGCTGCTCTGACCCTTATCAGCATATCTTTGTTCTTACAAGGGTCTTACATTTGTTCACAATATCTTCTGGTCTGGAGATCGATTAACATTTTATGGCCCCACCTTTCTTTCTACTGATAAAGGTTAATCGATCAGAAAACTTGTTTCCCCTAAGGTCTACTTAGTTTTAAGATAGTGATAAAGTTACATTCTTACATAGCAAGGACACAATGATTTATAACAAAGAAAGAGGAGTACAGTGACCTATAACAAAGAGAAAATTCATTAACTCAAAAGTCTAGTATTGCTAACATCAAAACTACTATATTTCTTTTTCTACATTCCAGTTACATCGATCAACATACTCCCAGGTGCCTAAGGATATGGAGGCCTGGCAGCAATCATTAACTCAGCAATGAAACCCTTCACCAACATAATTTCTAACTAACTCACTATACTAATAATTTTCTAACTTCTCAAAAGAATCTGTTTTTTAGAAAGTTTAAAGCATCTTGTGCCTCTCATGGTTGGGAGGCTGTAAACAATCACATGTGGCCTGGATAAACCTGTCAGGCAGGCTAGAGAGCCATCAGAGGGGTTTTTGGACTGAAACACTCTTGTCATGCCCAGGAGATTTATTAACTGGAGTCCTAAGTTAACTCCTTTTCAGAGAGAGGTGGTGGGGGATAGCCTCCTGTATAATGTCAGAAGAGTAGGTGAAAAGCACAATGCAGTAAGGCAGGCAGACTCTGGTTTTGGGGCAGATGCACGAGCAGATCCAGCGAGGCTCCCTTAAGGCCCGACTTGGCTTTGCCTGTCGGGCCCCTTAACCTCATGACCTTTGCCGCAGGTGGGACTCCTCATGCTGGCTCCCAGCAAGTGCTATAATATGGATAGTGCAAGCAAAAGCGAACTCCGAAAAAAATGACAGAGCTAACAATTTCCTACTCTTTGTATGAGATTCATTATGATGATATCTCTAACATGGAAGTCTATCAGAAAAAAAAGTTTAAATTTGTTAAAAAAAAAATTCAAAACATGGATTTATATCACTACAGTTAACAATCAGCCTAAGGACCTTGAGGTATTCAGTTCAGTTCAGTTCAGTCGCTCAGTCATGTCAGACTCTTTGCGACCCCATGAATCGCAGCAAGCCAGGCCTCCCTGTCCATCACCAACTCCCGGAGTTCACTC
>SJXQ01003771.1:8726-48121 GCA_006408695.1 Aepyceros melampus
TCACATGACCTCAAACACCTGTGATGAGATCTGTTTTCCTTTATCTGATTCCTGGCAATTTATCTTTTCCCCTGGTCACATTTGCCAGAAACTAACATCCTCACTGCCTGCCCACCCCTCACTCCCTCCATAGGCCACAGTCTCCCTCCATACACACCTTATACCTGATCCCCTAAGATGTTACCTGGAACCCTAGCTTTGGGGAGCAGACTCTCAGCAAAGCTGACCATGCACTCATATACGGTCTCATAAACATATGGCTTTCTAGGTTCACAGTGAGCTGAATGTTAAGGCTTTTTCCTTGTTCTGTACTCTTAAAATGTCTGATGACATGCAACAGAAAAGATACCTGGGGCACCACCTTCCAAAAAAAGTGCACTCCAGTGCTTCAATCTCTGGCCCTTGTTCACCTCTCCCTGAACATCCACCTTTCCCTTGTAAAACTGCCAGACACACAGCTCATGGGCCCCTCATCTCCTTTCTCCATCCTCCCCAATCCCCATCCCACAGGAATAACTGCATCCCCAGACACAAATCCAACATGACTTAACCACTCTACAAACCTCCACGGACTGGTAACTCCCATGCTGTAAAACTGAGAATCCGACATACATCTGAACTGTTTGTCCTGAGGACCTTCCTAAACAATACGCAGACATGTGCAGTAGATGCTTTTTATTCATCCTTCACAATAATTTCAGGTTTCCTGGTGTCTCCCTTTCAATCCATTTCACCCCAGACAACATTTTCTTACTTTCCCGTCCAAGAGAACTATGCTGGCCATTGATCTTCACATGAACCAGCTTCTTCGGTTTCCAATTTTAGGTACACGGGGACACTCCATGCTAAGTTTCTCAAAATGTGGGGGGAGGGGTTTCCTTTCAAAACAGAGAGAGAAAGAAATATGTAAACCTGCCCTCTCACAAAACACTAACAGCAGCTTGAATCTTTCAGGTCAGTTCCCAGGGGAAGAGTGTCTATGAACCTTTACATTTCCTCTAAGCACACAGTAAAACACACATATCCCAGGCTTCACCAGCGAACTATGTACGATAGTTGGACATGGAAACCACCTATATGTCCATCAGTAGATGAAGAGATCAGGAAGCTGGGGTACCGATACACAATTGGATGTTACTCAGCTCTATTAAGGAACGCATAGAGGTCAGTTCTAATCAGACAGAATGAACGTGGAGCCCATTATCCTGAGTGAAGTCAGTCAGAAAGAGAAAAACAAACACTGTATGTTAACACAAATCTATGGAGCTGAGGCCCTTGTAAGTGGTACTGAACATCCAACATGCAGGGCAGCAAGAAGGTGAGACATATAAAGAACAGACTTTGGACTCAGTGGGAGATGGTGACAGTGGGTTAAGGTGAGAAAATAGCCCTAAAACATTCACATTAGCTTACGTAAAATAGATGACCCATGCGAGTTTGATGCATGAAGCAAGCCAAGCAAAGTCATGTTGTGGGACAACCCAGAGAGACAGGTAGGGGAGGTCGGTGGGTCGCTGGTTCAGCATCAGGGTGGCCAAAGAAACACAAAAAAAAAAAAAAAAAAAACACAGGAAAAAGAAGTGTGATGATCAAAATGGAATCAAATGATGGGTGAGTGGGGACACCGCCTTGCAACAAAGGAGGCTCACAGAGCTTTCTGGAAAGGGGACTTCATGAAGAATATGAGGTGGGTCGCAGTTTAAGGGGAGGCTGAGGGTGGACTTGTTGGCCATGCAATGACAGTTCAGGGATGTGCAGCTGACTGAGATATAAATCGAAGTGACTTTGGCCTGGCCAGGCCACTTCATCTACCTCAGTCTTCTCTAGTTAGAACCTGTTCTTCACTACAGTTCTCTACCCTCGCTGTCTCTTGCCGATTCCCTCATGCCCTGGTGTCACTCTGTATTCCATGGAGTCTCACTTTCTCCACCAGTGAAATAAACGACCCAAGTTCCTGGACAACACTTATGGCAATGCTCAGACCCTGGGCGCCTCACCTCTTGTCCTCCCAGGACCTCTCGTGGTGGAGCCTTCCTCTTCACATAGTACTGCAAAGGATTGGGCCACAGATCCTTTATGATGATCTGCCAGGGAAATGAGCAAGGTCAGCACAGGGCTAGCCAGACCATGAGCCCTCCCATGTACCGCCCACAACTTCAACATATATCACCAGTTCTGGCCCAGTGGCCACGTGGGATCCCACCTCAGCAGTCCGGTCAGATCCAGTGAAGATGTGGTCAAAGAACCAGTTGAAGAAGTTAATGCTGCTGTCATGGTGCCTGCGGCGGTATGCCTTACGTTCAAACGCCTGGGACCACTGAACTGGAGTGGAACAAGATGCTTGGTATCCTGCAGGAAAAGGATTACGAGAGAAAGAGGCAATTCACCCTACACTTTTCTGCCCCCCACCCCCCAAATCCAGGAAGCTGCTTACCAGTGACATCAATCAGATACTCCTTAACAATCTCTTCATTCTGGAAATACCTATTCCTCCAAAAGGACAACGTGATCTTGCAGTGATGAGTGAGATGCCTGTATTCCTCCACCTGCCTGGACAAAGTGTGGGGGGTGGGAGTGGCATGGGGTGGGTGTAAAACCTCTTTACAGAATAGTTGTCCTTTCATGTTTTAGGGATAAACCATGTCCACCCACCTCCCCAGTCACCTCCCCTCCACAATCTTCAGTGTCCTCTGCCTGACCTTCAAAATGGTCATGAAGCAAAGCATGTCTTTGTCTTGTTTGCTCATCTAAACTGATATCTGGGGGTGGTTCATAAACTGTTTTTGGTCAAGGAGCCTCTAGATGCTAGAGGGGAAAGTACTGGGAGAAGAACGCTAGCCTAGAGAGTAGAATGACACTGTTTGACTTCAATTTGCTACTCCTTAACTCGTCACATTTCTGCTGAGGCAGATGCTGTGAATGGTGAATAAGGTCCAAGGCTGTGCCTATGAATGCACTACTAGGAGCAGGTTCGGTCCCTAACAAGATAAGCTTCATCTCAGCCCCTTGAAAGTTAGCTTACTTCTGGAAAACAAGCACTCCTAGCTATGACCCCTTACACATCCCAACCTCACACCCAAACTTGCTCAGCATTTGGGAGAATACCTGCATTCCAGACAAGCCTTTTCTCTGAAGAGTCCCTGGTGCTAATGACAACTCTCACTGGGACCTCTGCAAGCAAAGCCCAAGTATCACTTTGGGCTAGCCAGAATGCAAGGACATCACACCTACTAGCAGGGACAGATATGCAGGACAGTAACCAATAACCATCATCCAAAAACATAAATTTTGTACCAGAACTGCCAGATCTGTAAACTGCTCCTGCAATAGCCCAGGTTAAAAAGAAAAGAAAAATACACAAGCACCACACCAAGGGATCCAACTTTGACCCAGAAGCCAGGGATTCCCTGGATGATGGCGCTCCGGTGTTCTAGATGTACCTTCTGCCTCTGCCCATTTTTTCTGTTTCAGACAAGCATGCGCCCATTGGGTTTCCTTAACCACGGGATCCAACTCCAGCTACAGGGGTTCCAGTGCCTCCAGGGCAGGCCGGTCACTCGGGGCTCTGGGCCTTGGTTGTTCCTGGCCTTGCTCCTCCGAGGACACCTGCTCCTGCTCCTCGTGCACCACCATCTCCAGGTCCTCCATGACATCTAACACCAGCAGCTGAAACTCCTGCCTGATTCCCGCCACCTCTCCCTCCTCCATTGCCACACCTTCTGCCACTGCCTCCACCCAGAAGACTGGTGGCCTCCTCGCCTTGTGCAGCACCTGGGGCCTGCATCGTCTCTGCCACCTCCACCTTGCTGGTAGGCCCCTGGGCCCCTCCATGTGAAGACCCATGTGAAGACCTCACAAGTAAGGTCCAGGATTCTGGAGTACTGCCACCTTCCTCTGACACCACCATCTCCAGGTCCTCCATGACATCTAACACCAGCAGCTGAAACTCCTGCCTGATTCCCGCCACCTCTCCCTCCTCCATTGCCACACCTTCTGCCACTGCCTCCACCCAGAAGACTGGTGGCCTCCTCGCCTTGTGCAGCACCTGGGGCCTGCATCGTCTCTGCCACCTCCACCTTGCTGGTAGGCCCCTGGGCCCCTCCATGTGAAGACCCATGTGAAGACCTCACAAGTAAGGTCCAGGATTCTGGAGTACTGCCACCTTCCTCTGGCCCCGTCTCTCTCTGCATGGTGTACTCACTGTAGCCCCAAGCTGCAAACAAACTGGACACAAGAGCACAGCAGGCGGACCATGCAGTCCGCCCACTGGCCGCAGTATACGTGGTACTCCAACGCGTTACTTGCCCACAGGCGATTAACAGGGAAAGGGAGAGATGCATGCACAGAACCCTGTGCCACCACGCACGCACGGCTAATATGGCAGCAGGAAGGGGTTGAACTCTCCACCCTGACCTCGACACCTAATCAAGGAACCCATCAAATGGAGTCTAAAGTCGTTAGCTCCTGGGACACACCCCTTGGAATCCTGGGCCTTCAGGCAGCAGGTGAAGAGCGGCCAAACCCGGCCCAGCGCAAAGTGGCCGTGTCCTCACAAGCCGTTTGCCTGACTAACAATGTAGCAGTCAGTGCCTGATGAGCAACTGGGAGAGTCAGGCCACGTGCCGTTGCAATCATCCTCAAGCTTGAAATTGCCCCTTGGGCAGCAGGCGACTCCGTGTGCTCAGGGACCCACACAGGTAAGGCACAGGTTTCCTGGGTAGCTCAGGGACAGAGCTGCTCACTTCTGATCCAAACTACCAGCCACGGGTTGGGGCTGGGACGAGTAGGAGGGACAGGGGCAGGTTGCGGGGGTTGTGGGGGAGTGTGCGGTGGAGGGGATAGGGGAAGGCGGGCGGGTTGGGGGAGGGCTTAGGCCGACCTCACCGATGTGATCTGCATGCGTGCTGCAGATTCATCACTAAACTTGGGCCTTAGGCTTGAGCAGTGTCAGGAATGTGGCCATCCTCTGAAGAAGAAGCAGAGCACTTTCGTCTGCTAGCTGTCTGAGCCCCACAGTGCAGCCGCAAGCCAAACCACCCTGGATGGAGCCCCTGGCCCACAGTCTGTCAGCTCTTGGCCTTTCCCCCGGCCTGGCCCGCAGCTTACAGTAGGCACCTGGGTAGTTAAGCATTTGCACCTGCGGATGCACTTCCCGGGGAACAGAGCTATTCCTGCAAGTGTTTCCAGTCGAGCAAAGTGCTCCTCCTGACCATTAGTTACTCCTACCTCCTGGCGGCATAGCTAAGGTAGGCACACTCAGGTTAAGTGTCTGGACGGTTTGAACTGCTCACACGCTGTCTCCTAGGTTGTCTGGGGTTTCACGCTGAGCACCTATCTGAGGCCTGGCAGACACACAGACCCCCCTCCACACACACACATATACAGTTGACACAGGTACACACGTGTACACACACGTGTGCAACACACAGAGACACAAATGCAAACAGGTGTTTCAGAGACTGAAAAACCAGTGGTTCACATGAAATGCATACATTTCTTTAATTCTCACAGGAAAATGTTCATTCTGATCTTCAGATATGAAATAGAGAGAAGTCCAGGTTTCATGACGGAGAAGAATGCCTAGATTTTGATACAGGAACTATAGAGAACTCCATATTTCATGGTGCACAGTCCTTGTTTCATACCAGAGAAATACAAATAATTAAGTATTTCACAAAGAAACAGTGGTGCCCAGAATTTCATTGATGAAATAGAGATAATTCCAGTTCCATATTGGCTCCCCAGGTCTTAATTCCACACTTCACGTCAGTAAAATTTCATTGAGGTTTTTATATAGGAAGTGTATACAACTTCAGAATTCAAGAAGAGAAGTGTACACTCAACTTTTTGTATCTAAAATATATAGAATTCCCCATTCAGGTAGGAAAACGTGCACAGGTATATGTCTGTGAAACAGACATGATTCCACGGATGGGAAGAAAATGATACAAGTAGATTTCCAACCATGAGATCTCAATTTCCTATTTCAGGTAGAAAGATCTGCACCCATGTTCTCACATGTGAAATAGAGAAAATTACATATTTTATGCAGAAAAGCATCATCTTTCAGGTTTTCATCTGCACAAAGCAGGGCATGCAACGCAAGTGCTCTGGAACAACCCAGAAGAATAGCGTAGGAAGGGATGGGAGCAGCTTCAGGATGGGTGGTACCCCTGTACACTTATGGCTTATTAATGTTGAGGCCTGGCAGAAACCATCACATTATTGTACAGTAGTTAACCCCCAGTTAAATTTTAAACACTACTGTGTGTTGAGAAATGTAAAAGAAGAAAGGAACTCGACTGATCCGTGGTGGCATACATGGGAAGGAAATCCAAAGTTGATGGGATGTATGTACACCTAAAATTGACTCAGTGTGACGTATGTACAGCAGAAACTAAAGCAACAGTGTTATGCAACTATAGCTCAAATATAATTGTTGGAAATATGGTACATGTCAACTGTAATTCCAGCCATGAATAAATAAATGGTAGCCCCCCGTTTGCAGTATATGTCCTTGAGGACATTATGCTAAGTTAAATACTTCAGTTAGAGGCAGACAAAAGCTTTTACATCACATGACATTGGAAAGCCCATATCCGTGTGTTACAGAAACAGAGTAGAATGTAGTCATCAGGCTAGTGCAACTGGCCCATGATGGCCCAAGTTACCAACTTTTAGGAGGAGCTAAAAAGCCTCTTGTTGAAAGTGAGAGAGGAGAGTGAAAAACCTGGCTTAAAGCTCAACATTCAGAAAATGAAGATCATGCAATCTGGCCCCATCACTTCATGAGAAATAGATGGGGAAACAGTAGAAACAGTGTCAAACTTTGTNACACAAGCTGGAATCAAGATTGCTGGGAGAAATATCAATAATCTCAGATATGCAGATGACACCACCCTTATGGCAGAAAGTGAGGAGGAGCTAAAAAGCCTCTTGTTGAAAGTGAAAGAGGAGAGTGGAAAAGTTGGCTTGAAGCTCAACATTCAGAAAACGAAGATCATGGCATCTGGCCCCATCACTTCATGGGAAATAGATGGGGAAACAGTAGAAACAGTGTCAGACTTTGTTTTTTTGGGCTCCAAAATCACTGCAGATGGTGACTGCAGCCATGAAATTAAAAGGCACTTACTCCTTGGAAGAAAAGTTATGACCAACCTAGATAGTATATTCAAAAGCAGAGACATTACTTTGCCAACTAAGGTCCGTCTAGTCAAGGCTATGGTTTTTCCTGTGGTCATGTATGGATGTGAGAGTTGGACTGTGAAGAAGGCTGAGCGCCGAAGAATTGATGCTTTTGAACTGTGGTGTTGGAGAAGACTCTTGAGAGTCCCTTGGACTGCAAGGAGATCCAACCAGTCCATTCTGAAGGAGATCAACCCTGGGATTTCTTTGGAAGGAATGATGCTAAAACTGAAGCTCCAGTACTTTGGCCACCTTATGCGAAGAGTTGACTCATTGGAAAAGACTCTGATGCTGGGAGGGATTGGGGGCAGGAGGAGAAGGGGACGACCGAGGATGAGATGGCTGGATGGCATCACGGACTCAATGGACATGGGTCTGGGTGAACTCTGGGAGTTGGTGATGGACAGGGAGGCCTGGCGTACTGCGATTCATGGGGTTGCAAAGAGTCGGACACGACTGAGCGACTGAACTGAACTGAACTGATGACGAACTTAAAGCTAACATCATACTCAATGGTGAAAAGCTGAAAGCATTCCCACTATGATCAGGAACAAGATAAGGATATCCCCTCTTGCCATTTTTATCAAACATAGCTTTGGTAGTCTTAGCTATAGCAATCAGAGAAAAAAGAGAAATAAAAGGAATTCAAATTGGAGTTAAACTGTCAATGTTTGCAAATGACATGATACTATACATAGAAAACCCTAAAGACACTACAAGAAAGCTACTGAAGCACATCAATAAATTTGGTAAAGTTGCATTATTGGAGAGGGCAATGGTAACCCACTCCAATATTCTTGCCTGGAGAATCCCATGGACAGAGCGGCCTGGTGGGCTACAGTCCATAGGGTCATAGAGAGTTGGACATGACTGAAGTGACTGAGCATGCAAAGTTGCATGATACAGAATTAACACACAGAAATCTCTTGTTTTCCTATATACTAACAATGGAAGACAGAGAAGGCAATGGCACCCCACTCCAGTACACTTGGCCTGGAAAATCCCATGGACAGAGGAGCCTGGTAGGCTGCAGTCCATGGGGTCGCGAGAGTTGGGCACGACTGTGCGACTGCACTTTCACTTTTCACGCATTGGAGAAGGAAATGGCAACCCACTCCAGTATTCTTGCCTGGAGAATCCCAGCGACGGAGGAGCCTAGTGGGCTGCTGTCTATGGGGTCGCACAGAGTCGGACACGACTGAAGCGACTTAGCAGCAGAGCAGCAACAATGGAAGATCAGAAAAAGAATTTCAAGAAACAATCCAATTTAACTGTTCTAACAAAAAGAATAAAATGCCAAGGAATAAACTTATCTAAAGATTTCTTTGGAAGGAATGATGCTAAAGCTGAAACTCCAGTACTTTGGCCAACTCATGTGAAGAGTTGACTCAGTGGAAAAGACTCTGATGCTGGGAGGGATTGGGGGCAGGAGGAGTAGGGGACGACAGAGGATGAGATGGCTGAATGGCATCACTGACTCGATGGACGTGAGTCTGGGTGAACTCTGGGAGTTGGTGATGGGACAGGGAGGCCTGGCGTGCTGGGCTTCATGGGGTCGCAAAGGGTCGGACACGATTGAGCGACCGAACTGAACTGAACTGAAGCAGGCAAAAGACCTGTACTCAAAAAACTATAAGATATGATGCAAGAAATCAAAGATGACACAAACAAAGGGAGAGATATACCATGTTCTTGGACTAGAAGAATCAATATTGTCAAAATGATTGTACTACCCAAGGCAATCTACAGATTCAATACAATCTCTACCACATTACCAATGGCATTTCCCCACAGAATTAGAACCAAAAAAAAAAAAATCTTAAAATCTGTTTGGAGACACAAAAGATCCCAAATAGCCAAAGCAATCTTGAGAAAGAAAAATTGAGCTGGAAGAATAAGGCTCCTTGACTTCAGACTATCCTACTGAGGCTCCCTGACTTCAGACTATACTACAAAGCTATAGTCATTAAAACACTATGGTACTGTCACAAAAATAGAGATCTACAATAGATCAACAGAGCAGGATAGAGAGCTCAGAAACAAACCCACATACCTATAGCCAATTAATCTATGTCAAAGGAGGCAAGATTATATGATGGTGGAAAAACAGTATCTTCAACAAATGGTGCTGAGAAAACTGGACAGCTACTGGAAAAATAAATAAATCAGAACATTCTTTAAGCACAAAAATAAGTTCAAAATGGATTAAAGACCTAAATGTGAGACTTGATACTGTAAAACTCCTATAGGAAAACATAGGCAGAACACTCATCATTAAAACACTATGGTACTGTCACAAAAATAGAGATCTACAATAGATCAACAGAGCAGGATAGAGAGCTCAGAAACAAACCCACATACCTATAGCCAATTAATCTATGTCAAAGGAGGCAAGATTATATGATGGTGGAAAAACAGTATCTTCAACAAATGGTGCTGAGAAAACTGGACAGCTACTGGAAAAATAAATAAATCAGAACATTCTTTAAGCACAAAAATAAGTTCAAAATGGATTAAAGACCTAAATGTGAGACTTGATACTGTAAAACTCCTATAGGAAAACATAGGCAGAACACTCTGACATAAATTGCAACAATATCTTTCTTGATCTGTCTCCCAGAGTAATGGAAATAAAAACAAAAATAAACAAATGGGATGTAATTAAACTCAAAGCTTTTGCACAGCAAAGGAAATCATAAATAAAACAAAAAGACAGGCCACATAATGAGAGAAAATATTTGAAAATGATGTGACTGGCAAGGGATTAGTATCCAAAATTCACAAATAGCTCATGTTGCATATTATCATCAAAACAAATAACTCAATCAGAAAATGGGCAGAAAACCTAAACAGACATTTATCCAAAGAAAAAAAATAGATGGCCAAGAGGCAATGAAAAGTTGTCCAACATCACTAATTATTAAAGAAATGCAAATCAAACGTACAATGAGATATCACTGCACACCAGTCAGGAGGGTCACCATTATAAAGTCTGCAAAGAAGAGAGTGTGGAGGAAAAGGAAGCTTCCTACACTGTTGGTGGGAATGTAAATTGGTAGTCAATATGGAGAAGAGTATATAGGTTCCTTAAAAGACTAGAATTACCATATGATCCTGCAATACCACTGGGCATGAAATACATGTCCAGGAGGCATGTATCCAGAGAAAAATAGGGTCTGAAAGGATACATACACCCCAATCTTCACTGCAGCACAGTTACAATAGCCAAGACATGAAAGCAACCTAAATGTCTATCAACAGAGGAATGTATAAAGATGTGGTTGATATACACAATAGAATATTAGCCATTAAAAAAGAGTGAAATAATGCAATTTGCAGCAACATGGGTGGACCTAGAGATTGTCATATTGACTGAAGTCAGTCAGGCAGAGAAAGGAAAATATTGTATGATATGCCTTATATGTAGAATCTAAAAAGAAATGATACAAATGAATTTATTTACAAAATAGAAACAAACAGCAGACTTAGAAAACAAAGTTATGGTTGCTAGGGAGGAAGGATTAGGGTAGGGGAACAGATAGTTAGGGAGTTTGGGATGGACATGTACACACTGCTATATTTAAATGGATAAACAAGGTTCTCCTGTAAAGCACAGGGAACTATTTTCAAGGTCATGTGGCAGCCTGAATGGGAGAGGGGTTTGAGAGTGAATGGATACATGTATGTGTATGGCTGAGTCCTTTTACTGTGTACCTAAAACTATCATAACATTGTTAATTGGCTATGATGAGGTGAGGTGAAGTTGCTCAGTTGTGTCTGACTCTTTGCAACCCCATGGACTGTAGCCTACCAGGCTTCTCCATCCATGAGATTCTCCAGGCAAGAATACTGGAGAGGGTTACCATTTCCTTCTCCAGGGAATCCTCCTCTAGGGGATCTTCCCGACCCAGGGATCGAACCCAGGCCTCCTGCATTGGAGGCAGACGCTTTAACCTCTGAGCCACCAGAAAAGCCCATAATACTCCAATATAAAATGAAAAGTTAAAACAATAAAATCTGGATCCATAGAAGGTGGAAGACATGGCTTAAAGTTGTACTCAGAGGTCACTTGGCAGCTTAGATTCTGCCAGAAGGAGGAGGCAGAATCTACCCATTACTCGTACCTTAAGCATGGAGCTATTTTCTCCTACCAAGAGGAACCAAATATAATTCTCCCTGTCACTGCAGGGTGGCAACAAACATTGGGTAAGAGCCTAGAGAAATCTGGACAGAAATCTGTTCTATGATACAGAGTACTTAGATTAGAATGGAAGGCCAGGGTGATCTCCAGTCTGATCAAAATAGAGATGCATTTTCTCAGTAATTAGAAATGAGGAACTGGCATTTTACAACAAGAATCGGAAAAAGCAACCTTACCAGAAATACAACAATTACTCAGTCTCTTAAAGTCTATAAGCAGAGATTGAAAGGGCCTTCCTCTTTCGGCTCCCAAGAGAAATAAGAACCACGGGCACAGACACAGACCTTGGGGGACAGGAGGAATGCAGAACCCACAGGGGAGGAGCAGAGTCCGTCTCTGGGTGGAGAAGGGACTGGCTGAATCAGACAAATGAGAAAAGAAATCCAGGGACTGGAACTGAGGTGATTCCTCCAGGTAACCATGTTCACCAAATGCTTGGTGAAAGATGGAAAATGTGTTTCAGATTCCTACTAAATACCCTCCAGGCTCTTGCATAGAATTACGCCAACCATTAAGCTGGGTATAGATTGGACTGTTAACTAATTTCCAGCCTTTGGATCCAGTCATTTTCAAGAAATCCTTTCATTTGGTCATGAAAGAAGACCCTTAGGCTTTGTTCTGCCAGGGTCCAGCTGAAGCCCTGAGGGAACACCACCTTTATGAGAATTAATTCTGTCGACACGATGCAGAGGCTTCATCAGGTAATTTCAGGAAGTGCCAGGGAATATCATGTATTGTGGAAAGTGATAACCAGAGCCTGGCAAAAGCTGGGCCATCAGTGCAGAGAGTCAGGAAAAAACAGTAAGTGCAGTGCTGTGCTTGGCATTTTGTGGAAACACCAAAAATGTCATCTAGGGAGACTGAGAAACACACGAGGGAAGAAGACCCTGTTGCAGAAGAAGCATAGAGGAGGCTCAGCATTAAACAAAAGCCCTGTGTACGTGGATGAGTCAAGGACAAGATACTGATGGCCTGTGATTTACGCCACTTGGAAGAAAACGTCCCACTGCGCGGACAGGAGCCTGTTGGCTGAGGCTGGTAGCCGAGTACTGAAATGTTCCTTTCGGTCAGGGTCCCACTGACCGTACATTGATGATCTCAAACTTGAGTTCTAGGAGATGCTGGGCTGAGGGCCAGGAAACAGAAGTTAAGGAAGGGAGGAAGGGGAGGGACTTTTCTATCTTCCAGAGGAGTTGAGAGCAGTGCATTTTTTTTTCTTTTGCTAATTTCAGGTGAGACCTGATTGGCTGTCATTCACCCGAAGGGGAAGAAGGGGTCCTGGCCAGCAGCTTGGGGGGTGAGGCATTTGAGGCTGGTGAGGGGCTAGTGAGGGGAGCACTACCTCAGGATTCCCTGGGTGGCAGCAGCCACAGGAAATGCACAGCCTGGGCTGGTGTGCTATTGAAATTTGATTCATGTCAGTGTATGGCAAAAACCACTACAATATTGTAAAGTAATTAGCCTCCAATTAAAATAAATAAATTCATTTAAAAAATAAAAAAATAAATTCGAATTCATTTGTTTTTTCCTCAGGTTTCCCTTTACCCACCTTATCTTGCTTTTGAAATACCAGAGTTAGGCTGGTCTGCACTCATGGTCTCATGAAGATTAGGTGATGAAAGAAAGGAGGAAAGAGCAATAATAAGCAGAAAAATCTGGCCTTCGGACACTCAGAGAAACAGAAGTGAGAGAAGGGCGGAATATTTGGGAGCAAACATGTTCAGAGGCATTCCGCCTCCTCACCTTCACCACAAAGTAGGAGCCATTTCTTAGCTGCCTCTGAAACCACTAGAGGTTTCCTTCCGAAAGCCAGTCTCCAAACGCACAGCTTCACGCCTCTTCAGTCAGCCCTCCTGCCCCACCTCTTGACTCCTGGGCCACAGGGGACTCTGACCCCAGACTCAGAGCCCGCCCTCCTCACCAGTGGTCATTTCAGGCATGAGACCGGATTCTACAAAGAGAGACGGGAATGGACAGTGCTCCTCACAACCCAGGCCGGTCCCGTCCCTGCCTCTCAGTGTTGTGTGTGGAGAAGGTGCTTGTGGGTGTCTTGCTCCCAGCCTGGGGGAAGGCAGCACCAGACTACAGCTGCGCAGAGGAAAGGGAGACTAGAGAGAGCCCAGAGAAGGGGGGCCAGGGCACCTGCCTCCTGGCTGGGGGCTGCTCTTTTCCCTGTGGTGTTGATTACACATTTTATTACCAGTTAAGGTAACTGAGCTTGCTTCTCTTGTGCCATGGGCTTCCCTGAGAGTTCAGTTGGTCGTCTGCAATGAGGGAGACCTGGGTTCAAATCCTGGGTTGGGATGCTCCCCTGGAGAAGGGAAAGGCTACCCATTTCAGAATTCTTGGGATTCCCTTGTGGCTCAGCTGGTAAAGAATCCGCCTGTACTGCGGGAGACCTGGGTTCGATCCCTGGGTTGGGAAGATCCCCTGGAGAAAGGAAAGGCCACCCACTCCAGTATTCTGGCCTGGAGAGCTCCATGGACTGGATAGTCTGTGGGGTCACAAAGAGTCGGACATGACTGAGCGACTTTCACTTTCACTCTTGCGCCATGCACTCAAGTGCACCCTGACAGGTACCCTGGCCTTGGGCCAGAGAAAGGCAGCAGAGGAGAAGCAAAGAGAGGAGAGCTTGCAGCAGGGCCTAGAACAAAAGAATGGGCCGTGGGCACCCCAAGACTGGAAGCATCTCCCATCTTTTGCCCACCCAGCCTCCACTCAGGGGACCTCCACACGTCTCCTGCACAGAGCTGCCAGTCTTTCTCACAAACATCTGGTGAGGACGCGTCTCCCAGAGCGGCCAGCACTGCCCTGAGGATCACCCACAAGAACTAATACTTCCCCTTGAGCAGAGACAAGGTCATACACGTTGAGACATGCTGGTTACATGTGTAGCATGGAAGGGGATTTTTCAATGCTTTCCAGGGTGGATCCAACTGCAGTTCCTCATCTTGCTGCAGACTGCCCTGCCCTTCGAGGCACCTCTGAAAGGCGTTCCCAGCATAGCTGGGTCTGTCACCAAAGCCTCTGTGATAGCAAACTAGTTGCCAGAAACCCGGGCTTGGTGCTTCCTGATTTCACTCTTTGGGCTCAGGCTGCCTGCGCTCGGCGGACTTGCTTCTGCTGTGTTCGCGTGCGCATCATCTGTATGGACAGCGATCTGCCCCCTGACACCATCTCTTGTATCTGGAAACAGACCGCAGATGGCCTCGTGGTTGTCCCCCGGCCTGGGTAAACAGACACAGGCAGGTGGCTGTGGCCCTCAGCCCCTTCCAGATGCCTGATCGACACAGAGACAGGTCGTTGCTCCCAATTTGCCAAATCTTCCACTCTCTGAAGACGATGCAGTTCAGAAGTTGGGCAGTTCAGGCTGGGAGAAGGGCGGGTGGGCCGGTGGCAAAGCGGAATGGTTTCTAAGGGAAGAGATCTGGCCAAGTGAAGATGGGAACAGCAATAGTGGGGAGAAGGGGAAACTGTTAGATATGACATCTGGGGTCCAGCTGCGAATGGGTCCCACAGGAGGCTGGGAAGGAAGTCAGACTGGAGGTGCCCCAGGCTCCCCGTTCATGGCTGTTAGGTCTGGGCAGGTCTTAGGTCCTCCATTCACAAGACAGAGGTCATAACATGTCTCCCTCATAGGGGTACTGAGAGAATTAGGGAAATCATAGAAGTCAAGCATTTAGAACAGTGCTGGCCAATAAATGTCACTTTCATCATTATTCTCATATATTGAGATACCATATCATTTCTAACCCACTTAATGTTTTTATTGTATTTTTAAAATGAAAATTGTACATATTTAAAAAGTACACCATGATGATTTGATATACATACACATATAGTTGTAGTATAAATTACGCAGTGAATCAAACCCGGGTCTCCCGCATTGCAGGCAGACGCTTTACTGTCTGAGCCACCAGGGAAGCCCAGTGGAGTATTACTCATCCTTAAAAAAGAAAGACATCTTGCCATTTGCAACAACCTGGATGGACCTAGAGGACATTATGCCACTGAGATAAATAAGACACAGAAAGAAAAAAAAAAACACAGCTCACACTCATTATATATGGAATCTCAGAAAGTCATAGCCAACCTAATTTTTGAGATTATGTGAAGAAGCTTGATACTATTGACTGGCTAATGGAACATTTTTATCTCTTATTATTATTCATCAGGGTTTCCCTCATAGCTCAGTTGGTAAATAACCTGCCTGCAATGCAGGAGACTTGGGTTCAATTCCTGGGTCAGGAAGATCCCCTGGAGAAGGAAACGGCAACCCACTCCAGTATTCTTGCCTGGAGAATCCATCATATGTTATTGGTCAAAATAAATTTGCTATGGCAACACCACCCTAGTTCCTTATAGTTTTTCTTCCTTTTGCTCTTTCTAAATTTCTGGTGCCAACATTTGCCTGTTACTTTCCACACATGGATGTGGAATTTAAAATTGTGCCCTTTTAAACTGTACATTGTAATGCAAAACAAATTAAAAAATAAAAATTAATTAAAAAATAAAAATATAAACTGTACCATGTAAATTTAATCAAAATAAAAGCAAATAAAAAAACATGGAGTATTTAATAACCTTTTGTAAGAGTTATTAAATTATAAAAATAATATCATCTGTAGTAAATAGGTACCCAATACACAACAGGTATATCAGCTCTCTGAGCATACAGTGCAGTGAAGCTCAGTCGTGTCTGACTCTTTGCGACCCCATTGACTATAGCCTGCCAGGCTCCTCTGTCCATGGGATTCTCCAGGCAAGAAGAGTGGAGCAGTTTACCATTTCCTTCTCCAAGGGATCTTCCTGATGCAAGGATGGAACCCATGTTTCTCGAGTCTCCTGGATTGTAGATGGTGGATTCTTTACCACTGCAACATCTGGAAAGTCCTCTGTAGTAAAGGATATCAAATTTGGCAGAGATGATTAAAATTTACATGGCTTCCACGGTAGCTCAGCTGGTAAAGAGTCCGCCTGCAATGCAGGAGACCCTGGCTTGATTCCTGGGTCAGGAAGATTCCTTGGAGAAGGGATCGGCTACCCACTTCAGTATTCTTGGGCTTCCCTGGTGGCTCAGATGGTAAAGAATCCACCTGCCATGCGGGAGACCTGGGTTTGATGCTTTGGTTGGGAAGAGCTCCTGAGAAGGGAACGGCAACCCACTCCAGTATTCTGACCTGGAGAATTCCATGGACAGAGGAGCCTGGTGGGATACTGTCCATGGGGTCACAAGGAGATGGATATGACTGAAAGGCTTTCACTTTTTCAATTTCTATTTCATTAAGATTTACAGATTAACCTTAAATTTCTTTTTTTATGTTATCTTTCAGTTACAGGTCCATTATTTTTCAAATGTAACTTATTTAATAACTTCAAGGCCACTGTAAGGTTTTGTTTTTCCTACTGCTATTCATCTACTTTCCCTGACCTGTTAGTGGGCACTGAAATGCCTAAAATATGTAAAGGAAAAAAAGAAGTAGAAAAAAAGAGCCCCAAGAGTAAATGAGCAAAGAGATCTGAAATAATCAGGAGCTGGATGCAGTATTATATATTATTTTCTATGATAAGTGGATTTTAGAAATACTTAAAACCTGGAAAGTCACCATAAATAAAAATGTATAAATTGAAGTCTACATTTATTTGATAGCTACTTCAGTTTTTTTCTTTTTTTTTTAATCTATAAAGAGAACTTCTCTGTTCCCAAGGTCTAATGTTGAGGTGAGTCAGAGGTCATGGTTCTGGGCTGCTGGGTACAATAAGGAGTCGGGGTTCACAGTCTCTTGTGAATAGGTGGCCAGCAAAGCTACTTCAATATGACAGCAGTTGGCCTCTGGTTACCTGGGGAACTCAGGACCAATTCAGTCAGGCATCAACCAGCGAAAAGCAATTTCTTTCTAAGCAAACGGAAATGCACTTATACAAAATGATGCAGAAAGTGGATGGTGGGAGATCTTTCCAATTTGTGATCTGGAGAGAGAAGGACTTCTGTTTCTGTCTGACCTCTGAGGCATTTTTGCGGTAACTTGAAATAGTGTGATGGACAGGGCTGACTCTAGGAATCCTTGAAAAATGCTTTCCCTCTGGGCAAACATGCAAGAATTCATTTTCCATCTGGATTCTGTGACATTTATATTTAGCTGTGTTCAACCAACTGTAAGGACTTCCAGCATGGAGGTGCATGCTTTCTGAAGACATGTAGGAAGGGTGTGGACTCCCTGGGGCATTATGTGTTTCCACCATGTAGGAACCTAGGGCAGGAGCTGCCCACTTCTCCTTTTGCCTTCTATCCTTCCCAGAATCAGAATCTCTTCCAGTGAGTTGACTCTTTGCATCAGGTGGCCAAAGTATTAGAGTTGTAGCTTTAGCATCAGCTTCCAATGAATATTCAGTATTGATTTCCTTTAGGATTGATTTGATCTCCTTGCAGTCCAAGGGACTCTCAAGAGTCCTCTCTAGCATCACAGTTCAAAAACATCAATTCTTGGGCACTCAGCCTTCTTTATGGCCCAACTTTCCCATCCATACATGACTACTGGAAAAACCATAGCTTTGACCAGACGGACCTTTGCCAGCAAAGTGATGTCTTTGCTTTTTAATATGTTGTCTAGGTTTCTCATAGTTTTCCTTCCAAGGAGCAAGTATCTTTTAATTTTTTGGCTAAAGTCACCATCTGCAGTGATTTTGAAGCCCAGGAAAATATATTCTGTCACTGCTTCCACTTTTCGCCTTCTATTTGCCATGAAGTGATGGGATTGGATGCCATGATCCTAGTTTTTTGAATGTTGAGTTAAGCCAGCTTTTTCACTCCCTTCTTTCACTCTTATCAGAAGGCTCCTTAGTTCCTCTTCACTTTCTGTCATAAGGGTGGTGTCATCTGCATATCTGAGGTTGTTGATATTTCTCCAATCTTGATTCCAGCCTGTGATTCATCCAGTCCAGCATTTTGCATGATGTGCTCTGCATAGAAGTTAAATAAGTAGGGTGACAATATACAGTCTTGTCATACTCCTTTCCCAATTTTGAACCAGTCAGTTTTTCCATGTCTGGTTCTAACTGTTGCTTCTGGACCCATATACATGCTTCTCAGCAGCCAGGTAAAGTGGCCTGGTATTCCCATCTCTTGAAGAATTTTCACAGTTTGTTGTGATCCACACAGTCAAAGGCTTTAACATAGTCAATGAAGAAGAGTAGATGTTTTTCTGAAATTCCCTCGCTTTCTCTATGACCAACGAATGTTGGCAATTTGATCTCTGATTCCTCTGCCTTTTCTAAATCCAGCTTGTACATTTGGAAGTTTTTTGTTCATGTACTGTTGAAACCTAGCTTGAAGGGTTTTTTGAGCATAATCTTACTAGCATGCAAAATGAGTGAAATTGTATGGTAGTGTGAACATACTTTGGCATTGCCCTTCTTTGGGACTGGAATGAAAATTCCTTTTCCAGTCCTATGGTCACTGCTGAGTTTTCCAAATTTGCTGACATATTGAGTGCAGCACTTCAACAGCAGTATCTTTTAGGATTTTAAATATCTCAGCTGAAATTCCATCACCTCCACTAGCTTTGTTCGTAGTAATGCTTCCTAGGGCCCACTTGACTTCACTGTCCAGGATGTCTGGCTCTAGGTGAGAGACCACACTATCATGGTTATCTGGGTCATTAAGACCCTTTGTGTATAGTTATTCTATGTATTGTTGCCACCTCTTCTTAATCTCTTCTTCTTCTGTTAGGTACTTACTGTTTCAGTCCTTATCATGCTCATCCTTGCATGAAATGTTCCTTTGATATCTCCAGTTTTCTTGAAGAGATCTCTGGTCTTTCCCATTCTATTGTTTGCCTCTACTTCTTTGCATTGTTCATTTAAGGAGGGCTTCTTATCTCTCCTTGAATATTCTCTGGAATTCAGTTGGGTATATCTTTCCCTTTCTCCCTTGCTTTTCATTTCTCTTCTCTTCTCAGATATTTGTAAAGCTTCCTCAGACAGCCATTTTGCCTTTTTGCATTTCTTTTTCTTTGAGATTGTTTTGGTCATTGCCTCCTATATAATGTTAGGAACCTCTATCCATAGTTCTTCAGACACTTTGTCTACCGGGTCTAATCCCTTGAATCTATTCATCACCTTCATTGTATAATCATAAGTGATAAGACTGAGGTTATATCTGAATAGAATAATGATTTTCTTCCATTTAATTCTGAATTTTTCAATAAGGAGTCTAAGTCACAGTCAGCTCCAGGAGTTGTTTTGCTGACTGTATAGAGTTTCTCAATCTTCAGCTGCAAAGAATATAATCAGTCTCATTTCTGTATTAACCATTTGTTGATATCCATGTGTGACATCATGCAAAATGCTTGTCTGGATGAAGCACAAGCTGGAATCAAGATTGCTGGGAGAAATATCAGTTACCTCAGAGACGCAGATGACACCACCATTAGCGCAGAAAGTGAAGAAGAACTAAAGAGCCTCTTAATGAAAGTGAAAGAAGAGCGTGAAAAAGTTGGCCTAAAACTCAGCATTCAAAGAACTGAGATCATGGCATCTGGTCCCATCACTTCATGGCAAATAGATGGGGAAACAATGGAAACAATGATGGACTTTATTTTTTGGGGCTCCAAAATCACTGCAGATGGTGACTGCAGCCATGAAATTATAAGATGCTTGCTCCGTGGAAGGAAAGCTATCACCAACCTAGACAGCATGTTCAAAAGCAGAGACATTACTTTGCCACCAAGGTCCACCTAGTCAAAGCTATGGTTTTTCCAGTAGCCACGTATGGATGTGAGAGTTGGACTATAAAGAAAGCTGAGTGCTGAAGAATTGATGCTTTTGAACTGTGATGTTGGATAACACTCTTGAGAGTCCCTTGGATTGCAAGGAGATCCAACCAGTCCATCCTAAAGGAAATCAGTCCTGAATATTCATTGGATGGACTGATGTTGAAGCTGAAATTCCAATACTTTGGCCACTGGATGCAAAGAACTGACTCATTGGAAAAGACCCTGATGCTGGAAAAGATGGAAGGTGGGAGAAGGGGACAACAGAGGATGAGATGGTTGGATGGCTTCACCAACTTGATGGACGTGAGTTAGAGCAAGCTCTGGGAGTTGGTGATGGAGTTGGTGTTGCAGTCCATGGGGTCAAGAAGAGTTGGACATGACTGAGTGACTGAGATAATCACGATGGTGTGATTATCTCACCTAGAACCAGACATCCTGGAATGTGAAGTCAAGTGGGTCTAGAAAGCATCACTACCAACTGGAAGTTGGAAGTGATGGAATTCCAGTTGAGCTATTTCAAATCCTGAAAAATGATGCTGTGAAAGTGCTGCACTTAATTTGCGAGCAAATTTGGAAAACTCAGCAGTGGCCACAGGACTGTTAAAGGTCAGTTTTCATTCCAATCCCAAAGAAAGGCAATGCCAAAGAATGTTCAAACTATCGCACAGTTGCATGCATCTCACACGCTAGTAAAGTAATGCTCAAAATTCTCCAAGGCAGGCTTCAGCAATACGTGAACCGTGAACTTCCAGATGTTCAAGCTTCTTTTAGAAAAGGCAGAGGAACCAGAGATCAAATTGCCAACATCTGCTGGATCATCGAAAAAGCAAAAGAGTTCCAGAAAAACATCTATTTCTGCTTTATTGACTATGCCAAAGCCTTTGACTGTGTGGATCACAATAAACTGTGGAAAATTCTGAAAGAGATGGGAATACCAGACCACCTGACCTGCCTCTTTAGAAACCTAGAGATCAAATTGCCAACATCCGCTGGATCGTGGAAAAAGCAAGAGAGTTCCAGAAAAACATCTATTTCTGCTTTCTTGACTATGCCAAAGCCTTTGACTGTGTGGATCACAATAAACTGTGGAAAATTCTGAAAGAGATGGGAATACCAGACCACCTGACCTGCCTCTTTAGAAACCTATATGCAGGTCAGGAAGCAACAGTTAGAACTGGACATGGAACAACAGACTGGTTCCAAATAGGAAAAGGAGTATGTCAAGGCTGTATATTGTCACCTTGCTTATTTAACTGCTATGCAGAGTACATCATGAGAAACGCTGGGCTGGAAGAAGCACAAGCTGGAATCAGGATTGCCAGGAGAAATATCAATAACCTCAGATATGCAGATGACAGCATCCTTATGGAAGAAAGTGAAGAGGAGCTAAAAAGCCTCTTGATGAAAGTGAAAGAGGAGAGTGAAAAAGTTGGCTTAAAGCTCAACATTCAGAAAATGAAGATCATGGCATCTGGTCCCACTGCAGATGGTGACTGCTGCCATGGAATTGAAAGACACTTACTCCGTGGAAGCAAAGTTATGACCAGTCTAGACAGCATATTGAAAAGCAGAGACATTACTTTGCCAACAAAGGTCCATCTAGTCAAGGCTATGGTTTTTCCAGTGGTCATGTATGGATGTGAGAGTTGGACTGTGAAGAAGGCAGAGCACCAAAGAATTGACGCTTTTGAACTGTGGTGTTGAGAAGACTCTTGAGAGTCCCTTGGACTGCAAGGAGATCGAACCAGTCCATTCTGAAGGAGATCAGCCCTGGGATTGCTTTGGAGGGAATGATGCTAAAGCTGAAACTCCAGTACTTTGGCCACCTCATGCAAAGAGTTGACTCATTGGAAAAGACTCTATGCTGGGAGGGATTGGGGGCAGGAGGAGAAGGGGATGACAGAGGATGAGATGGCTGGATGGCATCACTGACTCGATGGACGTGAGTCTGAGTGAACTCCGGGAGTTGGTGATGGACAGGGAGGCCTTGCGTGCTGCAATTCACGGGGTCACAAAGAGCCGGACACGACTGAGCGACTGAACTGAACGTTATCACCTGCCACTCCACACCATATATCTTAGTGTGAAGTCACATCAAAATACTTACAATTTCTCAAATCTGTTAGATCCTAATACTCTCCTTGAAGTTTTCTGCCTGGTGATCTCCCACCTGGCCTTAAACTCTTAAACCAAATGTCAATTTTCCTGAGAAACCTTGATAATCTGACCACCCTCCTCCAGATTCTAGGTGGACTTCATTACTCCCAACCCCTTCCTACCTACAGCACTCGGCCTACGCCTCTACTATTGATAGCCAATTATGTCCTCCACTAAATAGAAAGTTCAGAGAAGGAAATGACTGCCTCTACACAGCAAAGAGTATTAAAGCATGTTTACCAAATAACTACATAAAGCAACATGTCCTTCATCTGCAAACACCATCCATTACTCAACTTAAAAAACCTATGTCTACATCTGTTTGGCAAGCAGCCACGGAAGGTTCTAGGGTATAGTGTGATATTTTTAGGATCACTTAGTATGATCTACTAAGAACTTTTATTCCCACACTGCTGGTATGTATGCCGACACAACTGATGTGCTGAAAACAGTGTTATCATTTAGAATAATAACTACAATGAATATACTACTAGTTCCTCTTGGTGACTATGCCACTGTATTTCACTCAATATGAAAAAAGAAAATAAGAAGAGAGAAAATCTAAACAGAAGTAGATGGGTGGAAGGAACCAATGGGAGGCTTCATAAGGGTCAAGTGGGAGATCGCTATGGCACGTGGATAGGATGTCTCCTCCAGAAAGGACAACTTAAGACAATAAATAAACATATAGCTAAGAAAGTTTCCATTGGTTAAGTGCCCAATATAAAAAGGCATATTCTTTATAAAGAAAGATAACATCAATCTTACCTGGATGTGCTTTTGAAGAAAATGTTAAAGGATAAAAAGAGATCCAAATGTTCAAACAACAATCCTTCCTTCTAGAAGCATTAGCCTCTCTGGAAACAAGATATCATTTTTGCCACTTAGCTCCTTGAATGGAAGGGACAATCTATAAATCCTCATTTGGACTGACATCAAAAGGCCTTTCAGATTGCTATCCCTCCCTTGACTCTACTTAACTGTAAAAAAAAAAAAAAGAGAGAGAGACATTTCTGAAATTCACTTTCTTTCTAATTTCTTAGTGAATACGTATACAATTTTTCCAAGATATATTGAAAGATGCATCCACATGTTCTAAAATTTCAACAACTATGACAAATTAATTATCAAATGGAAAGACATTGTAGGATGTTTAGTTTTTCAAACTGATCATTGCTCCTTCAGGGAATTCATTAGTTTTCATTCTTGCCAAACAGTTTAATGAGTGGACTATAAGTTAAAGATGAGATGGCTCCAATTATCACAGAGCGGCCTATTTTATATGACTTAAGAACGAGAACTCTTCGATGATAGTAAGAAAAATGTGTGTTTGCAGAAAATCTACTATACAAGCATCATAATGCTGGTCTTTTATTCAGCTGTGAGTATAAATAAATAGATCTACCCTCAAGAGTCTGTAAGAAATTCAGTGCTAAGGTTCATATATCTTCACACCACCAAGAGGGTATAAATGTGAAAATGCTGAGCCCTAGCTCTTACAGTAATTAAGGTGAAGATGCTGAGGTGTCCATGACTCAACATAATTATTATTTAGCAGTCACAAATAGAATGTATTATATTTGGCATATCCATTTACTCCAAGTAGGTTATGTTTTAAGTTAGTAAATACTTTGAAGTTGTAACTTTCTTTTCCAGACATTATTGCGACTCTGTACCCTGTACAGAGAAACAAGGACAAAAATCTTCAATTCACTTCTTCAGTTCTAGAATGGAAGCGCTGAATGCCTAGCTCTTGACTTCTCTGTTTCACTTTTTCCACTTTTAACATCTGCAACATGGTAGTTATTTTCTTCTTATCTTTTAAAAACTTGAAAACATCATAATCACAATGAATATGACAAACCCAATATTTTGTAACAGACAACAACTGCTGATGATAATCATATTTAACCTTGTCGAATACTTATTATAAGTTGGTCATTGCTTTAAATTCTGCCTAAACCATGTCATTCTTACAATGACCTCTGAAACAGGTAACCACTTGTGCCAGGTTCCCATGAGGAAACAAGTGGCACAATCAAATGCAATTTGTGGGTATTTTAATAAAGAGACCATTTACAAAGGTGTGGGGCTGAGTTTGAAGAAGCTACAAGAGATGGTACAGTACCCTAAGCTAATAAGACCAAAGGGGAGCAGTTATCAGTATGAAGTAGCTGCAGGAAGGCATAGTTCCCATAATTCAGAAAGTAGCCTTAGGGAGATGCTCAAGTGCCAGGAGCTCATCTCCTGCTGATGCCTCTCACTGACCAAACCCAATCAGAAACCAGAAAACAAGCCTGCTGATTCAGTCCAAATATCTCAGCACACAGAGTAGGCTGAGAAAGGAATAGAGTGGATTAGAATCCATTCGATACCAATCATCCCAAACTTACTTTGAGTGAGTGAAATAATCAGTAGGTATCTGGTAGTGAGAGATAAAATCATATCAAAATATCCAGAGGTTCAGTAAGCTGCCCCAGATCACACACACAAAGAGACTAAGCCAGCCGGTGCTCTGAGACTCATAACCAGTGTAGCAGTCTGCGTTCATGCACCATCTCCAACCCACATGCTGTTGGGTGGAGCACAACTTTTGGGTGTTTCAGGTGACAGTGAGAATAACAAAATATAATCAACACCCTCTAGAAGCTTGTAACCTGTGTGCTAGTTTTGTTATCTCACCTTTCCATCTTACTACTATCAAATTTCCAAATTCCCTTCTAGCATCAAAAGTTCCATAAAAGCAGGTCTTAAGACTTACAATTCCTTCCTGTTCCAACTAGTGGCTGAGCAGTGAGACGTTCCATCACATAGTATTTTGCCTAAGTGTTTGACAGTATCCTGCTTTGGAGGGATGCTCTGAAAATAAATTACACAGCTTACACAATGATATCTTTTGAGAAGACAAGCGTTTATAACCTCTATTCACTGCATTGAAGTAAACCTTCAGTCTTATAATTGATACATTTACTTACAAGACATGCTGAAGGACTCACTTATCCAGCCAGCGTGTATTAATCATAAGTATGAACCTAAAACTGTGCTAGGTTCTTGCACAGACCGAGAAAACATTTTTATCAAAATCAACAAGAGGTTTTCTAACAGAAATGGGCCCTTAATTATCCAGAGGGAAATTTAAAGTGTGGTCCCTTGGACTGCAAGGAGATCCAATTCGTCCATTCTAAAGGAGATAAGACCTGGGTGTTCTTTGGAAGGAATGATGCTAAAGCTGAAACTCCAGTACTTTGGCCATCTCATAAGAAGAGTTGACTCACTGGAAAAGACTCTGATGCTGGGAGGGATCAGGGGCAGGAGGAGAAGGGGACGATAGAGGATGAGATGGCTGGATGGCATCACTGACTCGATAGACGTGAGTTTGAGTGAACTCCGGGAGTTGGTGATGGACAGGGGGGCCTGGTGTGCTGCGATTCATGGGGTCACAAGGAGTCGGACACAACTGAGCGACTGAACTGAACTGAATCCCCAAGAGTGGGGCTTCTCAGGTGGCAAAGAATCCGCCTGCAATGCAGGAGACATGGGTTTGATCCCTGGATCAGGAAGGTCCCCTGGAGGAGGAAATGACAACCACTCCAGTATTCTTGCCTGGAGAATTCCATGTACAGAGGAGCCTGACAGGCTACAGTCCATGGGGTCACAAAGAGTCAGACACAACTGAAGTGACTACGTATGCATGCACGCACTCACCAAGAGAGGCCATGAGCACATATGCTGGGTGCAGTCAGGATCCTGTCCCTCAGCAGTACCCTTCTCAAAAGATATAATCTCCCCAGATCTTCTGAGTTTGGATTTAGGACAAAATCCTGTAATAAGCATGAGCCAATCAAAAGCTGTTCCTCAACACAAACAAGTGTTCTGCTATTTTCCATCTTTTAGGAAGGGCCTCTGCTTTGAAACATCAGCCCTGTGTACAAGGGCCTGACTCCAACAGATCAAACAGAAATTCATCCCTGTGGGTTTTTTCTTAGTTCTGCTTTTGAGCTTGGGGAGGCCATTCTTTCATGCCTGATCTTGACTGAAATAGCACATAGAAATCTTTCATCTTTTTCAGGAACAAGGCAATGAACTGGCATCGCTACCCCCCTTTCATGCTGTGCAAGCATTAGCTTTGCATTTTTAAAAACTATTGTACAATGTGTCACGCGGTGAGGTTTGCCAAAGAGAGAGAAAGGGAAAAAGGAATAGCAGAGTTGATTTCCTACATGCAAGTTTTAATGATTTTGGAAAACCATCAACTTGGGTTGAATGCTGATTCTAGTTTGACAGCTTCCCACTAATGGTGAGAATGCAAAGCCATCAATTAGCTTCTTGATAATTCTACCTTAAAGAACAATCTATTTCCTTGGTAATTCTAATGAATGGACAAATTCATTTCATTAAAAACTCAAATACTTGATGAAGCTTATTTTGTCCAAGAGCTTTGGGTAAGATCTTTCAAACAAACTCTTTCAAACATCCTTGAAATGTTTGCTTTAGTGCACATACCTGGGCTTTCTGTGGCTAACAAAAGCTGCAAGACCTCTGCTGCATGAAATGCATTCACATACATTATGAGACAGAAACAAAGAAGAACTGATCAAGTCCCTTAGTAGGAAAAGCTTATGTCCCTCTTCTCACCAAGTCAATCTGTAGCTTATGAAGAGCTGTTATTTCCTAGCAACAAGAGTAAACACTGTGCTACATTCAGGGCCCAAGATTTGTAACCACGTTAATCTGCAAGTACTCAACTTAATTAAAGATTAGACTTTTAAATTGTATTTTTAGTGCACAACAGTACTGTTAAATTATGATGATCACGGCTAAGTGTGCTTATGTCTGCAGAACTCGGGGAGTAAAAATGAATCATTTATTTCCATCTTGATATGACTGCCCTTCTCGGAGGCGCTTTTCTCCGAGTTCATGGGCCTTGGAGTTCATTGGAACTGTATGGCTAAAACACAGCTTGGAGACCTCATTTATGAAAATTCCTTTAAACCTTTCACCACTTTGACAAATCCAGTCCAAGTTCACCGAGCCAATTCAAAAGTAGCTCTCGGCCTTTTATAGGTTTTCAATTACACCAACACAGCAACACCAGAGCCGTCATGTAGGATGAAGGACACTGCAGATACAGAGAGCCACGGGTTCTTTATAAGAGAGGCAAACAAAAGCAGCTTTCCCAAAACTCGAGCCAACAGAAGAAAAGCTTTGTCTGTCCTGAACCATCCTCAACTTATTAAAAAGAGATCATCAAATTACTTAAACATGGTTAGTGTTTGGTTATCTACAATAGGATGTATGCTATGATGTTTCTAGTTCTTTAGAATTTACTCTGCAAAAATATTGGCAGCTACTTTGCCCTCCAACTGTTCCAAATAAAAATTTTTTTTCAGAAATTGTTCAAAACATTCTCTAGACTTCATTCATCCTCCTCCTACATAGTGTGTGACAGCAGGATTTACTTTTCCCTGTATGCATTCTGAGAAACAAAACCCGCCAGCAGGTCAATGAGCTTTCCAGGTTGAAAATGGGAATCAACTGGAAGACAGAGGTTAGGCCTGATTCCACTTTCTATTGCAATGCACCCTCTTTTCTGAGACATGAGGTCCTTAAAATGCTTATATGACTTAATAGATCAAACACAGATATTTTCTCCCATTTTCGAACTTTTTACTTTATGTGAATATGTGGTTTGTATGGTATTGTGGCAGCACCAACCTTTGAGACTTGGTAGAATGAATTATTTTACACAGCATTTATCATTAGGGTAAAGTAGACAGGCAAGCACATGAATGTTGGTTAGGAGCACGTGCAAAATTTAAATACTGTACGTGCAAAGCAAACTAACTCCAGCTATAAATCTCCCATTCTCTCAGAGGGTGTGGTCATGACTCTCAAACCACTGGAAGCATAGAGAAAGCTCATCATCATGACTGCAACAGCTCCCTGATGCAGCCTATCCCTTCTCTATGGATTTAATATTCTAGACGTCGGTTGGCCTTCTTTGCAATCTCAGTAGGAGGCTTGTCCAGTGGATGAGGTTTGTTTTGGTATTTGGTCTGTCCTGCTTTTTTCCCCGTCTGTTAAATAAGACCATTGTGCTTTAACATGCTAGACTGCAATAAGTTCCCCTGGGATTCAATATCAGAGGAGGCATAGCTTACAGCACAGTTCTAGGCTATAGTGTTCCTTCTGACTGTCCATCCGGTGTGACTCCAGTGTGGTTCTGTGGCACCAGAAAGAACTAGGGATTGAAAGGCAGGAGCCAGGGCTGGGAGGTGAGCCTCATATACCAGTCTCTTCAGTTCCTGAGATTACATACAACCTCCCCCTCCTTTAATGCATTCAATGTCACAAATGCCAACTGTGGGCTCTGAGACACTGCACTCTACACCAGGGACAGAGAGATGACTGACATGTTGCCTATACTCTCAAGGGCCCAGGTTCAAGAGTGCAGGTGATTGAGTACAACACCTCTTATGAGATGACAGAGGAGATGCAAGCTAAGTGCTGGGGAGACAGAGGTGGTGGGGGAGGGGCTGAGTCTGCCCTTGGGGCTCCAGGACCTCTTCAGAGCCCAAGCCTGCAGGCTGCAGTGGGAGCCACCAGCCACACGTGGCAAGTGAGCATGGCAAACATGGCTGGTCTGAGTTAAGAATAAAGCACAGCCAACTATACTCAATATCTTGTAATAACCTATAATGAAAGACTATGTAAAAAAAAATATGTATAACTGAATTACTTCATGATACACCTGAAAAATAACAGCATTGTAAATCAACTATATTTCAATAAGAATTAACATTTTTTAAATAAAATACATCCAAATTTCAAAGAGTTTGGGAATGCAAAGAATCTGATAATGATATTTTAAAATATCAGTTACATTGGGAAATGCTAATATTTTGGATATAATAGCTTAAGTAAAACATTGCATGTGTGCTCTGCGTATGTTCTCAATAGCTTCAGTCATGTCCAACTCTTTGCAACCCCATGGGCTGTGTAGCCCTCCATGCTCCCCTGTCCATGGGACTTTCCAGGCAAGAGTACCGGAGTGGGTGCCATTTCCTCCTCCAAGGGATCTTTCTGACCCAGGGACGGAACCTGAGTCTCCTGCATCTCCTGCACTGGCAGGTGGATTCTTTACCACTGAGCCGCCAGGGAAGCCCACGTAAAACACTAACATTAATTTCACCTGTTTCCTTTTCTCACCGTGTCTACTGGAAAATCTGAAATGAACCATGGATTCTATTACTTGTAGCAGGCAGTTCTGGTCACCAGCAGACACTTGGGGAGAAAACCCAGGAGGCTGTCTTGGGGTGTTGCGGACGAGAGGGGAGAAGGAGCCATAGAATGAGAGAAGGGAAAACACGGGACCTCACAAGGGGCTGCAAAGAGAAGAGGCTGACGGTGTGTGTGCTCCCTGAAGAGCTCTTATCATCGGATTCATCTGCAGCAGACACACCACTACATGAAGGCCAAAACAAGGACAACAGTCACACCATCAAGAGACGAGAAGCAGGCTCTGGTTTCCAGGGAGCCATGCTCTGCTGGGACCAGACCGACCAGTCAGCCTGTCTTCATTCCTTCTGCGGCTTGTCGTCCGGTCCCTCTGCCTTCTCACCTGCAGAGGGGGCCTGAGAGGAAACCACTCTGCTTACGTGTCCCCCTTTCCAGCCTTTATCTGCTCCAGCATTACAGGAGGCTCCCGTGGCAGAAGCAGCCACTAGACCAACTTTGTCAACAGAGAGGCTGAGGGCCGTCAGGACTGACAGAGGCTGGGAGTCTCCCTAGCTGGGTTTCATGCTTCACACAGTAAGAAGAACGGGCGTGGAGGCTGCAGGAAGGAGCAGTGATGCAGATCGCGGTTCAGCGTTTAATTCACGCTCACCACTTGGCAGCTGGGTGAAGAATAAGTTCCTTCTCTGAACTTCACTTCAGTTCAGTTCAGTCGCGCAGTCATGTCCGACTCTTTGCGACCCCATGAATTGCAGCACGCCAGGCCTCCCTGTCCATCACCAACTCCCGGAGTTCACTCAGACTCACGTCCATTGAGTCTGTGATGCCATCCAGCCATCTCATCCTCGGTCGTCCCCTTCTCCTCCTGCCCCCAATCCCTCCCAGCATCAGAGTCTTTTCCAATGAGTCAACTCTTCGCATAAGGTGCCCAAAGTACTGGAGCTTCAGTTTTAGCATCATTCCTTCCAAAGAAATCCCAGGGTTGATCTCCTTCAGAATGGACTGGTTGGATCTCCTTGCAGTCCAAGGGACTCTCAAGAGTCTTCGCCAACACCACAGTTCAAAAAGGACAGCTTAAAACAGGGCTCATCATGCACGTCTTTGGGGCTGGTTGGCTATGATGATCTTTTCAGAAAGGACTGGCACACGGTGAGCACGATAAATGGTTGCATGTGATACATGGTAAACACTCAACAATGGCTATTATCGTTCTTCCAGATTACAGCTTTTAAGCAGGTTTTTAACCTGGAGTATATGGAGCCGGGGGAAATCCACAGATGGAAACTCTTGAAATCAAATACACAGTGTGTGTGTGTGTGCGCGTGTGTGTGTGTACATCTTTTTTCTCTAACGAAAGAATCTATCGCTTTCATCATAGCCTCACAAGGCTCTCAGACTCAAAACAGGTTAAGAAACATTCTATGGCTTCCTAAATCTTTAGCTCCTTTTGTGTACCCTTAGTATATGTTTCAGTGTAGTTCTCAGAATGAAGCCTCTTCGATGCCTGTTCAAGAGACCTATGCATTACACACAACAGGACAACCTCTGTAAGAGGCCCCTGTTGTCTGGCCACAGCAGAAGCACAAGAACATGATGGGAATTTCTAAGGTAGACATTCATCTTGATTTCAACTACCTTGAGAACTGGTGTCCTTACCTCTTTAAATCATCTTTTCCCATAGTGTTTCTGACATAACGGATGGCCAAGGGAGGCAGCTGGAATGTTTTACTCTTAGGAAGTGGTCACTTCATTTTAGAAAAACAACGAAAGCATCATAACAGATGACTCAGAAGAGCCCAGTCAGAGATGGGGTCTACTGCTCAATGGCCCAGCTGAGGGTCTGGCAGCTCTTCAGTCCCCAGGAAGGGAGAGCTTAGTGGCAAGCAAGCTGCTTCAACTCTTTACATGTTAGTTTTCTCAGATGGAGAGAGAAGATAATAACTTAATACCTCTTTCTTAGAGCCTCTGTGAGGATTCACTAAGAATAAATGGAATGCCTCTGAGCTGGTAAGTACCCAACACAGAGTAAGCACCTCAGATATTAATTAATAGCCTCTTTATGGTAGGAAGAAAAATTATTCCTCATCTGATCTCTGAGCCATAGATTCTAGCCTTGATATTCACTTTGAGCCACTTGCATTTTTCCAGCTCTTTTCTAAGGTAGCTTTTAGTGACCAGGTAGGAAACAAGCAGTTGGGAGAACTGATGGAAAAGCATTTGAGCAGCATTTTCAAAAGTAACCTGTCTTCATATCCAATGTTCCAAGAAGCAAATGTGAGAATCGGGTTAAAGGAAACAGAATCAAGTTCAGGTGATCTAAAAAAATCACCTTAAAAACCTGAAGGTTAACAACTCAGTACACATATCTCATTCATTCATTTAAAAAAATATGCCTATGAGAGGCACTGTTACTAAGCACAGGAATATACAAAGACAAGGAAGGGCAATGCCTTGCTCGAGACATTCAGAGCAACGGCACAGACAGAAAGTATACCCAATGCTGTCCCACAGGGTCAAGTCCAAGGCAGGGCCTTGGACAAGCAAAGGTTTCTCAAAAGAGTAACACTTGAGTTGTGTCAGGAAGGAGGACCAGCTTTTCACTAGGTCAAGAAAGGAGAAACAATACTCCACAGAGACTACAACAGACACAAAAGCATGAAAATGAGAGAGAAAATGGACACTCGGTGACTTGAGTGCTAGAGAGGTCATCACAGCATGGGGAGTATGTGGGCAGCTAGAAGTCACTGCGCACCGTCCTCCCATCCATCCGCTGTGTCCTATAGGAGGCAGGGCACACATCGTGGGGAACGCCAGAATTCATGGTCAAGAGCTTGGGCTTCTTCCCCAGAGCTATGAAATTTCGAATGGTTCTTTTTTTTTTTAATTGAGATACAGCTGCATACAACATTACAGTAGTTTCAGGTGTACAATATAATGATTTGATATTTGTATATATTATGAAATGATAATCACAAGAAGTCTAGTTAAAAATCTGTCACAAAAACTTACAACATTTTTCCTTGTGAAGAGTTTTTAAAACCTACTTTCTTAGCAACTTTCAACTATGCAATATAGTATTATTAACTATAGTCACCAGGCTGTATATTATAGCCCCATGACTTTTATTTTACCGCTGGAAGTTTGTACTATTTGGCCACGGACACGTGGTTCAATTTTAACTCTTTGCTCTTTAGAAAGAACTCTCAGGTAGTGGTGAGGAGAACGGCTGGGCGGGGAAAGACTGGGAGCAGCATTTGAGGGTGACTTGGGAGGAGTGAAGGAGTAAAGAGCAGTGAGGATCTAAACCAGGGGTTCCCAGCCTCCAGGATTTAAGCCTGATGATCTGAGGTGGAGCTGATGTAATAATAGAAATAAAGCACACAATAATTGCTATGTGCTTGAATCATCCTGAAACCAACCACCCCCCTACCCTGACCCTAGTCCTTGGAAAAACTGTCTTCCACAAAACTGGTCCCTGGTGCCAAAAAAGTAGGGGATCGCTGATCTAAACCGACGTAGGGAGAAAGAATAAAGCTGAGAGATGGATCTGGAGGCCCTGGTGATTGATTAGGTGGAAGTGGAAAGGAAGATGGAAAGACCAGGGCCATCCCCAGGTAGCTTAGCAAGATATACTATGTCCTCCAGGGAAAACAGATGGAACAATAGGTGTCTTCTGCTTACACAGCCCCTACTCTCTTCTTTTCAGTATTTCTCTTTAAAACCCACCCGTTTCCTGCTCTCATGTCACGGGGTTTAGGAGGACTTTACTGACCACCCTCCCCTCATAAACCTCCCCACCCTCCCATGCACCTTCCCTGGCACCCAGCCACCCCTCACATAGACTCCCTCCTGCTCCTGAGGCTCCAGGACAGGACTGGGCCCATCATCAAGGCCGAGCCAAGGAGCATATTCCCAGTCTCTGGCCAAAAAAACTGGTTCGGGCATGAGCATATGATCAAAGTGGTCTAATTAGAGTTAATCCTGAATTATTCTCTTTTCCCACAGGGATTAAGTCTAAAGCTGCTGATGAACATTTTACCACCATGAAGAAGACAGAGAATCAGAACTTGGTCCTCCCTGAACTTTTCCAACACAGGAGCCAGGATATGTCCCTTCCTTCCTACTTGAATACTGGGTTTCTGTGACTTGCTGCCAAGAGTCCTGACAGACACAAAAAGTAAAGACAATTGTGTTTCAAGAAAACCCCAGGGTCTATTTTTGTAACTGGGATTATAAAAATCTGTATTTCTGTGACACAAATGCCTTAAAACATTTCAACCTACAAAAGGCATTTAGGGGACTTGATAGCCAATTCTTCTGTGAATAATGAAAATCTCAGAGAAGGAAATGGCAACCCATTCTGGTATTCTTGCCTGGGAAATCCCATGGACAGAGGAGCCTGGCGGGCTACAGTCCATGGAGTGGCAAAGAGTCAGGCATGACTGAGCAACTAAACCACTACCATCAGTACCTTAAAACATTTCAATCTACACAAGGTATTTAGGGACTGTATAGCCAATTCTTCTGTGAATAATGAAAATCCAGACCAGACTGCTTTAGAAAATGTTACTGTGGCAGATAATGGCACATTCATGCACTAAACTTATGTTTATGGAATATCTTCTGGGATATAAAAAAGTGTGGGCTTGGGTTTGAGCTGGTCCATCCCAGGCCCTTCCATAAAGCACAGCTGTGTGTGCTGCTGAGCCGAATTGCGGGATATGAGTGAGGCAGATGTTTCAGGCCAGCCTAACAGCTGCACTCTATGGTAGGGAGGCCACCTGATTTTCAGACAGGCCACCTACAAAACAAGGCTGGCGAAGCAGCACCTCCACTGAACCCTCAGGCAAAAGACAGAAGAGAACGTGTTTTGCATTCCTCTCCCCTCTAATAAAACAGCCACTGACGTTTAAGGAGAAGCCTACATTGTGCTGGCCCTCTCCTGCCACTAGCATGGGTGTTAACTGTCACGAATGCACTGGTATCTCTATGTAAATGTGTCAAAAGTATCACCTACTACCCTGCCCACTTTCCAGTAGCTGCTACTGCTGCTAAGTCGCTTCAGTCGTGTCCAACTCTGTGCAACCCCATAGATGGCAGCCCACCTGGCTCCTCTGTCCCTGGGATTCTCCAGGCAAGAACACTGGAGCGGGTTGCCATTTCCTTTTCCAATGCATGCATGCATGCTAAGTCGCTTCAGTCATGTTCGACTCTGTGCGACCCTATGGACAGCAGCCCACCAGGCTCCTCTGTCCATGGGGTTCTTAGGCAAGAATACTGGAGTGGGTTTCCATTTCCTTCTCCTCCCAGTAGCCAGCCCCAAAGAAATCATCAAGTGTTCATCTCTGGCAGAGATTTTTTGGTTCTGCTACCCTGTGTCCATTCTCAATTCTGACAGCAGTGCTCCCAAGTCCTTTCAGGAAGCACTGACCTGCTCCCCCATTGTGTGCTATCTGAGCAGGGCTGTCAATGAACGCTTCTGGCTCAGCAGTGTGCCTGCCACTCAAGCTAGGCCAAAGGAGTTCTTCCTGCTTTGCTAAGTACAAGGGCAGAGCCTTCCAAGGGCCGACAGCCAGCTGTGTGCCTCAGGAACAAGACCTTCAGTCTCTACTCCCCAGCTCCCCAGAGGAGTTCCGTTTCTATCCTGAGAGTGGTTCTGACTTCCCTTTGATTCTCAGGATATCCTCCAGGTTGCATTTGTTTTCTGTTGCTTTACAACTAGAGAAACATAACTGTATACAATCCACTGTGATTAAACACTAAGCAATTGTAACATTCATAGTATACTCTGCAGCTTATAAAGCATTCTCACGTTCATTTATCTCTTTTAATCAATCTTCCTGGCACTGAATTTTTCACCTCCCCCCAAATAAATCACTTATTGATTTCTCTATTTCTCACAACAGCACAATCATTCTTTCAGTCACTTAAGCTTTTTTAAATCTCATAATGATTCTGACTCTAGGCTTTCGTTAACCTTGTATAATCAGTCACCTAATCCAAAATATGGGATCTCCCAGATCAATCCCTGCTTCCCAAGTGGCATTAGTGGTAAAGAACCCACCTGCCAATGCAGGAGATGGAAGAGATATGGATTCGATCCCTGGGTTGGGAAGATCCCCTGGAGGAGGGCATGGCAATCCACTCCAGTATTCTTGCCTGGAGAATCCCATGAAGAGAGGAGCCTGGCGAGCTACAGTCCATAGGATCACAAAGGGTTGGACAGGACACAACGGAGCGACTTAGCCCAAATGCACAGATTGATCCCTTCCTTTCTGTCCTCTCTGCCTCCACCTTTGTCAGAGCCTTCCTCAGCCTTCAACAATGGATTGCTGACTCTGCTACCAGCCTACTGTCTCCAAACCATCCTCACACCACTAGCATAGGATACAGCTAAAATTTTATTATCGTTGTCATTCCTTTTCTTTCTGTGGTTTACAGAACAAAGATTACAGGACAATGATTTATAGGGCAATTCCCTAAGCTCAGTTCTGGGCTGTCTCCAAGTACACTAGCTTACAGTACACTATCCCTCAGCACAAAAACATTGGCTGGAACAAGTATTTTCATACACATGCTAGGTTGAAAAAAAATTGCCACAAATGTTTGCAGCTCCCGCTGACAGCAAGCGGAGTCTTTCAATACCCTCTTGAATCTGGGGAGACCCTGTGATTTGCAGAGGCTTAAAAATCACCTTAAACTGGAGTTTGTTCTTTTGTTGCTCTTGGAATACTGTCACATAAAGAAGCCCAGGCTAGTCAGCTGGAGAATGGGAGCCATGCCACAGTTACCTGTTAACCTGACCTAATAACTATCAGACATAAATGAGACCATCCTAGATCATCCAAACTACCAGGTGACTGTAGATAACAGAGGAACTCAGCCAAGAACAGCAGCAGAACCACCTCGCTGAACCCAACTTGAACTACCAACCACACAACTGCAAGCAATACAGTCATTTTAAGCAATGATTTGGGGATGATTTGTTACACAGTAATGGATAACTGAAAAAAACATCTAAGCTGACTTGGTTACTTTCTCATGGGAATTCCTTTTCAATTACTGCTCACTGTCTCGTGCAACTAATCATAAAATATCTTCTTTCATGTTTTGTATCATTACTTAATTTTTCACATATTTTCCCCCTTGTAAGTTCTTTGTGAAGAGACTCTGCATTTTATATTTTTATACCCCATGTATGTACAAAGTGTATATGGAATGACTAGTAATCAATCAGCACTTTTCCAGGACCCAGCTGTCAATCATATCAATTAAAAATAAAAAAATTAATCATTTCAACACATATTTTGATCAATAATTTTAAAAGCTTAAAAAATAGTGATAAGATATATAAATTATAAAATATAAAATCCAGTTATCTACAGGCATAAGATCATGCATAGTATACATATTAGTAACCACTTCACTGAATCATTTCCAGAAAATTAATTCTTGCAAGTAGAATCTGCACACCAAGGGGCACAGGAAACAAGCATGTAAAGGTAAAAGTTTCACAGAAGCAAATGTTTGATTTTCACCAGGAAATTATTTTTCTCCCAAGACACCTATTTCTCCTATGTGGTTTGCAACCCTAATCTGACAGACTGCCAAAAACAAACCTTCTATTCTAAGAGTGTCACTTGATTCTCTTGTTGCTATTCAATTAGATTTTGCATTTAAAAGAAACATTCCCTTGTGTTTCTTATAATGATGCACCTGCTCCTTGGGAGATTTCCTCTTTTGACAAGAAATGCCTTCAATCTGGCAAGAAAAACGACTCTAGGCTTTCTCTGATAATCCAAAGACCATTTGTTTGTATTAGATGTTTATGTGGGTTTTCCTCCTCTTAAGAGCAGTAAAATACTGCTGCAATTCCCTCCAAGACAACAGTGCACAGAAAGTTTCTTGGCCTCTGTTCTGAATTTCCATTGTACACCTGCACAAGAACAACTAGTTGAAAGTAGCGGAGCTATGACACAGTCGACAGAGAAACTCATTTGCCTTAGTCCCTTCCTTTTGGATATCCATACACAGTAGTAAATGTCAAATCAATAACTGCAGCATCATTTCAAATCTACCATATTGTAACCTTTCCTCATGAAATGCTTGCTCTAAATAAAATGAATTTTATGTTCAAAGCTGTATTATTTATTTTTTTATATTTTATTTCTGAGATGTCCAAAGATCCTTAAGAGAAGCACCATCTTCTTTGTGTCTAGACCTGAAACTCCTACATATTTGGGTAATCTTCAGAGAGACTTCTGCAATGGGAACAAAATGTCACACTTTTTCAAATAAAGGACACCTGAAGGGTGTCTCCCTAGACTCCAGCCAGGCTGAATGTAATTTAATATTGAGATGCATCAGAAACATCCAACAGACATTCTCTAGATGTGAACCCATCAGCATACTGCTTTCCTAAACCTTATTCTCTCTGCCTTTGAAAATTTCAATATATACAAACGAAATACAGATTTCAACCCATACACAACTGGGACGTCTGCTCCATAATAAGAGAAATAGGTTTTTGCCTTTCTGCAGATTCAGCAGGGAAAGCCATGCTTGAAAATGATGTGTTTAGAGTGACACCTTGGAGAACTGACATACTCTGCACACATGCAATCCTCATAAACCTCCCCAGACAGCCCTTATTTCATTTTGCACACTGCACCCTGGCTGGGCTCCACAGCACATGGTGTGTGGTGAGACTGTCCTGCAGTGGTTCTCCCTTCCTGGCGGCTCTTTGATGGACAGTTGTCAGTAATAGCCAGGAGGAGTGGGGTCGAACCACCAGCAAGTGAAAAACGGGCCACCGACAGTAGCTTCCTTAATTAACTTTCCCAAGGCTAGCCTGTTCCCACAGGAAAAAACACCACGTTTCCCCTCTCCTAGCGGTCCATTGAAAATGAGCAACAATGCTGTTGCCTTTTTGTTTCCTAAAGACTTTCTTCCCCGCAAGCAGTAGCGTGTTCCTCAAAGAATGCTAGTATTTCCTGTGGAAACTGTATGGCTGCCAGTAATGGCTCATAATTTTCCCTCTTTTCCTTTCGTAAAAATGAAATAAACAAAACGTGGCATTTGACAATAGCCAAATTACCAGTCACCTCGCTTACCACCTGCAGATGAGAGACCTCACCGCGAAAGGAGGCCAGGAGAGAAACACTCCTGGCTACAACCGACCCAGACGAGCGGGGGACACAGGACAGCGCCCGAGGGTGGCGGTCGGAGCCCTAGAGGACCGGGCAGCCAGGGGGCCGCGGTGCCCGAGCGAGGGGCTCCCCTTGGGCCGCGCGGCAACCCCAGGCGTCCCTCTTTTGCGATTACTATTATTATTGTTGGTACTGTTTCTATGACTATTACTTCGTCCCTGGTTACCTCAGTTCTTAGGAGCCTCGGCACTGCCCACCCCTGCCTCCCACACCATCCCAGGTGGCAGGAAGAATAATAACCACACGAAACCGGCAAAGGAAAAGAGCAAGCCTTTGGAACCTGAGGTGGGGGCTCCTCCCCCCTCCCTCAAGAAGAAGAGAAGCCGCTTGGCAGGCGCCGCCAACGTTACTATAGAGACCTGCCCCCAAACCCTTTCTGCAGAGGCACCGCCGCCTCTCGAGCCGCCGGGACTCGCCGCACAAAGGGGGCCCCCCGGGGCTCACGGCGGGGCGGGGGGGACCCCCTCCCGGGTCGCCCGGTGCAAACTTGGAAAGGCTCAGTCGCTCGCGCCGTCGCGCCCCACCCCCGTGTCCCCGCGGCGTCCACCCCGGGACCTGGACTCACCCCGGGCGCCGGGCGCTGCGGCTGCTCAAAAATGCGGACGGACGGACGGACGGACGGACAGATGGACG